>CAEGAF010071230.1:0-26911 GCA_903067075.1 Micropoecilia bifurca | reverse complement strand
AAAAAGTTTTAAAATAGGCCATTCATTGAAGGTGCGCCTTATAATCCGGTGCGCCTTATAGTGCGGAAAATACGGTAAAAGGAAAACAATATGAATTAAAATTAGCTTCAACGGTTTTAGATATTGCCCTGGGTAAATCTCTCCTTCTTTGCCTGCAATGTTGGGGTTTCTAAATCAGATCCCGACTCCAGTATCATTATCCTCTCCCCATTTTCTCTCCCAGTGTTTGCAGCGTGTTTAATACGGGGGGCGTTCAATTCTTATTGACATCGAAATAGCAACAGAAATCTCATTCAGGGCCGTCCAGGTTATGACAGTCCAGTGTCATAACTCTACTTTGATCACTTGTTCTGCTCTCAAATTATCGCATCCCTGAGCCATATTAAATTTTACCACTGGACTTTCCTAAAACTACCTTCTGTGTATTGTGATATCATTAATGTTCACAGCATTTGGTTATTTTTGGCTTTAAATCCTGTTGGAGATAACGAGTAAATATTGGTGTTAAAAAGTGAAGCATTATTATATCATGTTAATAAAAAAATCATTGAACAATTTAAAACAAGTTTTATAGTGGCTGTGTTTAAAGACAAGCCGTGGCATTGAGGTTACAAAAATGTAACAGCTGTTTCTCACCTTGTAATTTTGAATTTTGGTGTCTTTAATGTAAAATAACAATTTTAATCAAATAAAACTTACAACAGCTAAAGATTTACTTAATACATTCCTGTTTGTGTCATGTCTGTCCTATTGTGGGTGCAGCTGTGTGTTCAGCCTTATGCACCTGGTACTACACACACACACACACACACACACACACACACACACACACACACACACACACACTACAGTAGAGGCAGCCTTAATGAATGGAAAGGACAAGTTGTGAACAAATGGATGGCCTTCCTATCAGCGTGATTATGTAACAGAATTCGGGTTCGACACATCGGTATCGACGACTGAGCCAGACTTTAATCTAATATCATACTTTAAAGGGACAGCAGAGCCAACATCAAGCCTCCATTATTCCTCCCTCAGAAGCAAGGATGTTAAAATGCCACAGCAATGCATCAATAGGACGACACTGGCCAGTAAACCACTCAAATCAACAGACGAGCTGCAGATTAACGGCATTTAAGTTGGTGTTGGGTCCACTTTTTCTAAGCAAATTACAAACAAATCTAATGTTTATTCTTTAAACTGAGATTTTAAAAAAATGTAATATATATAAAAGAAATGGGGGAAAAAAGTTTTAACATGTGGACAACTAAGATGAGAAATATTAAATAAGTTTTATCTTTATAGGAAGGTTGTGTTTAGAGTATTTTAAGGCTTGATGTTTTCTGGAAATTTCAAAATGTAGATAGTTTACTCCAGAGCTGAGGAACATAGAAGCTAAGTGTTGTTTCCTCTTCTGTCTTGGTTCTGGGAGAACTGGGTCCAAAAGTCTCAGATGACCCGAGGCATATAGATGGTTAAGAACTGACATTCAACTCTAAGATGGATTTAATTTAAGAGGCTTCAGTGATTTATAGATTTGCCTGATAAATATCTGTTTATGCAACAATTAAATGATCTAACCTACTGAACAAAGCATGCATAAGTTTCACCATGACCTAATTTATCAGGAAAACCTTTAACCTGGCAGCAAATTACTGGTAAACATGGTAGCTGGCTGATTTAGTATTAGACTTTATTTAATGTCTCTTTGAGATTAAAAATCTGTGTTTGAGGAGAGACTTGGCCAAGACCGGCAGCAACACACTGACAATTCAAAACCCAATTAAAATACAACATGGATAAAGGAAGAACAATAACAAAGAGCAAACACACCCACTGAAGTAAAAAGAAGACTAATGTGGTTAGTCTTGTTTTCAAAAATATAAGACTAGATCGGTTTCAACAATATATTCCAAGTGTACCGTTGGGGAGCATGTAAATACTGAAAAGAAGTGTTCTCATAATGGAGCCCTGAGGATCCCCAAATGGGATTTATTCACTTTACTTATTAGTGCCAAATGACTTGGGCTAGTCGCGGTTTAATAAGGAAGATCTATATCTAGATTAGTCAGTATGTAAGTTCTGTGGTTTAGCCTTAAACCTTACTCATATTCACATATTTCCTACCAGTCTCTCAAACTTTCTGACACAAATCGCTCCATTGCTAAGAAATGATTACCTGCATTAAAAAACGTCATAAAGTCGATTACTCACATTACTGCCTGCATACATTCGTTGCGTTAGCATGTTCACTTGGCTCAGGCTGCAGTGCATTAGGATCTACTTTGACAGATTTGAATTACAATCTCTGTTCACTAATACTGCTGTATCATGAGAAAAAATATTCCAGAATACTTTATAGGGGATAAAAAGTTACAGCTAGAATTTCAAAGACCTCTACATTACCAAATTGCTGACTCATGCACTTTATATCATTGCTTATTTTTCACAATGACGTTAAATTCAGTGGCTCCCTGAGAAAGAAGCAGTGTTGTTGTTGTTGTGCTTTTCTCTCCTGTTTGTCGCTTCATGAACAGTCTCTGCTTTTGTTTTCTCGACTTTCACCTTCCTCTTCTGATTTGTACGGATTTAGTGGCTGACGCTTGAGCAGAAGTGTAAAATTAATATCACCTGAAAGCTTTGCTCCACGAGCTTTTATGTGCCTTCTCTTGTTCGTACCAGTGTTCAGATTAGTAGTAGATATGGAGATTTCATGCTTTTGTCCTCCATATTAATACTATCCAGCATAAACAGTAAAACGTTTATCTTTCCTTAGACTCTTAAGACATCTTTTCAGTAAAAATATTTCCAACTTTTATTCATTATTGACGCTGATTTGTAGTAAATCTTTATCCAAAGCTGAAATTTTCATTTGGATCAAACTACTGCGCTGCTGCTAAATTAATTTAAAATGAGCTAGAATCTGAGCAACTGCTAAATGTTTTATCAGAGGTTTCAGAGCAAAATAAGCTCTCACTGCCACGTCTGCAGACAGCACAGCTTTAGGCTCAGTAAGAGTTTCAGCTTACGTGCCTTTGATCACTGATGTTTGTGGGCTTGTTAGATGAAAACATGCCATGCTAGCTAACATTTCTATTCAGGATAAGTCCAAATAGGTTATCAGTAGGGGAATGTACATTGCAAAAACACAACATCTTTCCAGGTATTTTTGGACATGTTATAAGTGAAATAACCTGCTAATAGAACTAATCCTTTTTCAAATCAATATTGAGGAATTATTTACCTAAAACAAGCAGGAAAATGACTTGTAAGTTAGTTTTGTTTTGTTTGAGGTGATATTTGAACAAGAGCAGAGAAAATCCTTGGTAGGGTTTTGTGTTTTTGCAGTGTAGTGCATGCAGGCCCCCAGCCATCCAAAAGACAAACTTTCCTTCTTCTGCACTTTTTGCTCTGTCTCCGTTGTTTTCTCATCCTAACCTTCTTCCACTAATTTTATGCTCTCTTTACATTTCCGCTGCCACTCTGTCGTTATATCTCTCTGTCTCTTGTCCCTTTTATCTCCCGCCCTGTTGTTAACACCCTCAGCTGTGCTCAGACCCCTGCATGAGGCTAACGCTCATAGTGGATTGGCTGTAGCTGCGTGCATGAGGAGCACTGGGGGCCCAGTCAAACGCAGGCAGGAACAGGAAATGGAACGGGACACGGGAAACGCCCCCCCACAGGGGCCTAGCAGGTACCACAACTGTCCCTCACCCTCCCCTCCCACACACCTTATGTGTCCACAGCAGTTCCTGTATAAAATCCCTGTTTCCTCAGCTCACAGCGACCCTCTGTGTATCTCAACTCGTTGTTCTCCATTAGTTCTGGCTGGCCTGTGTTGTTGTGACCCCCACCCAAACGCCTCCAGCTGTTTGTGTGCCTGAATGCGTGTTCTCAAGCACACATTTGTTACTTTACAGAGGAACTTCTTGTCCCCTTTGCGTATTTGTTGCAATGCAGTAAAAGCTTTGCTGCTTTGCTGTGTTTTCCCGTTGAGAATAAAAACAGTCGCTCGGTGTTGCCCTCTGCGTCTCTGTACTTCACTGCTTCTTCTGCATTGTTGTTTGTGTGTGCTACTGAGGCTTCCCTCTGCTCTTCCAGCGCTGCTGACCCGTCCTGCTCTGAACTGTAAAGCCGCAGTCTGTCACTGTGCTTCTGTCCCGCAGCTGCAGACAAACGTCCTGTGCTGTGGTTTGTTTTCTTGCTCTTTGTCACTGAATGTGTTTCAGTAATTCAGTCTGGTCGTTTCTCAGTGTGTTAGTTTGAGAGGTGAACCAAATGTTATCAAATACACCGTATGTCAGTTGATTGTCTATGAAATTAAAAGCATTCAAAGTAGAGATTATATTTGCTCGTAAGGTTAAAAAAAACAAGCAGTTAGGACTAGGTTTTTCTGCTAAATTACCACAAATATAATTAAAAAGGCCATTTTAAGATTCTGAGCTATCCATCCTTTTTTGATCATTTGAATCCAGAATCCAATCATAATTTTAACATCTTAAAATTCCTGATTAATATTTCTTTAGGCTTTCCAAGTTTTTCTTTGGACTTTGGCTGCTTTTTTGGTCATTTTTAGTCCAGTATCTGATCATATTCATGTGAATGTTACCTTATTTGACTCTCTCAGATTTTTATAAATAATTATTTTATCCAACTACATTTAACCTATAGTAATCATTTTTATGTGAGCTGCCATTAATTGTTTATAGCAGGAGCCGATCCCAGAATCATCTATTTGCAATTAGCATGGATAAAGATGCAGTTATTACTAAAACAGCAGCAGAATGTAAAAGATTGTTACCTTTATCTCGTAACAAGTTGCCAACATTTCCAATTCAAGCACATTCTGTAACAAACACTGGAGGCTGTACAGGATAAAACCAAGTGACTTGCTGTTCCTCTTTTATCCTTCCTGTTCCTCTTTTATCCTTCCTGTAATCCTCTGAAAGTTTTGTTCTTTCTTGCTTTCTACATAAACTGTGAAAGTCTTAATTGACATCTGACTGAGCCTGAAAATAAATAAATACTGCAATTTCTTCACTTAGTAGCAGTTTCTGCACTAAAGAGTGTTTTTCACAAGGCAACCTTTTATCCTCTTGTAGCATATGGTGCATTCACTTAGAAAATTAAGATAGGAAAATTCCTGCTCACAGCCAAATTTTCTACTAATTAAGGAACACTTTATAAGTTGCCAGAAAATATCTCGCATTTTCAAGATAAACTATTTTATAAAATATGATAATTGTAACATTTAACCACAGTAGATGCACTGCAGAACTGCAGATGCTTGCCTAAGACAGAGAAATTTTTCAACAATAATTTTTTTATTTTTTTTTGCCAGTGCTTTATCTTTGTCTCTCTTTTTTGGCAACAGATATGAAATCAAACTTTGACCATCCTTGATGTCTCTGTTGTCAATAACATACAAAAGCACAGAACTTTTCCAGGTTTCAAACTTTAGATACTGCAGTGTTGGAGATAAACTGCTAGCCACTTAAGTAAACTCCAGTTTGCTAGTTTTAATGCTAAAAACATAAATATTTGATCAAATTAAAACCATCAAAGTAGCTGCTAGCATAAAGAGCTAACAAGTGAGTTAGCTACTTCCGAGCCTGCAAGTGTCTACAATGAACTTCACCTCCGCCTTCTTTTACGTCCAGTCGCTTTTTCCGAAGCTAATCGAGCCGTGGTGCAGTACTACAAAAATAGTTTCCCTAAAGGTGCTCATGAAAATGTATTAGGCATCTTCCTTTGCTCTGAGCCAAATTAACTTTCTGTAATCACATCGGTGGAAATAAAGCCTGGATGTGCTAACTTGTTAATATTGATTTTAGTCTGCATTTCATTACAGCTCTGTTTAGACCGTAGTGAAACTTTCGGGGGGGCGGGGGGGGGGAGTGACTCCATCTGTTACCAGTGGAACTGGAGGGAAGGAGTAGGTGGAAGAAAAGCTCTCAGCACTCAGCCTTTTTTATTACCTTCCTCCTCTCCTCTATTGATCAACATAAGCCTCTGATTTATAGCTTGCTGCTGCAGAGCCTTCTTCGTAATTACAAGGGCTTGAAAAGCAACATGAGAGTTAATGTGGGGGATGGGGATGGGGGGCTCTCGCTCTCGTAGACACATAGGCTATGTGGCAGCAAACTAAAATAATCACATTTACAGACTTGCTTTTCACACATACTCTAACGCACTCGATGCCAGGATAAAACCTTTCTCTGCACATTCGTTAATGTTCAGCTCTTTAAAAACATTTCCTTTGTCTTTACTTGCTTTTGAGCATATTTCAGCCTCACAGTTTCGTGAGTAATTTAGGCATAAAGAAGCTCTTAAAGTTATTGATGGGCATTTATTGCACACATTTGAACAGTAGACATAGGTAAAAATCAATATTGAGCCAAAATCACTGACATTTATATTCTTTACATACCTAATGCTTAAGTAACATCTACAAAGATGTAACAAAAATCCTTAAATAGACTCAAATGTCCTTTTTTAAAAAATCAGATTGTCACTTAACTTACAGCTTCTCTGCAACTATTTCCTGCAGTAGGTTTCTTCAGCTTTTAAACATCATGCATAAATAAACCAGAACTTAACTCCTTATTGGTAAAAACAAGGTTTAGCTGGAAATTAATAAAATTAAAAATGCTGTCACTCAGACTACTTTAATCCTCTCCATAAATTAATTAACTACTTAATAAAAGAGTTGATTACTTTCCAGTAAAATAAAAAAAACATATACAAATGGCATAATGTTCATATGAATCCAGTATGTGAGAATGAATGAATGTGCAGCATAAACAAGAAATGAACCAGTGTGTTTACACTAGACAGATAACTTTCAGTAGAAATACAGTGGCACAAGACTAAATAAACGTATTCAAATTTGTATGTTTATAACAGAAAGCAAACCATATATTCATTGGTTTTATGATTTGCAAAAAAAGAGAACGAAATTCACAGAATTCGGGAGTAGTTTCAAGTAAATAAAAAATAAATCATCTGTTAATCAGATTATCTTCAGCTGGATCAGCCACAGCTGAAACTCAAAAATTCAGTTTTTTTCCAATCAGTGAACGCACCATATGCCACCAGGTTGTCATGACAACAGCACTGTTTCATGGGAAAGAAAAGTCGAATTGGGTTTTTCCACTCAAGTCGCTCCAGCTCCCATTACTGGACAATTAGCACAGAGAGTGTTTTTAATTTGAAGCCTGTTCCAAATTAAATCTATGATCACTAACAAAGATTACAAAGTGTGACAGAAAATAGTGTTTCAGAACAGAATCAAGATTATTCTCAACAAGAATGATGATTTATTTATTTTGTCCTTTTGGATGTTTCCTGTCTTTGAAGACAGGACTCTCCATATATTTGTATTTTGTTTAAACTTCATATTTCATTCTCCACTTGTCTTTTTTGTTGGCTTTAAAGCAAAAATTACTTGATTAGGGCTGAAGCTATTAATCAGATCAATCGTGATGAATCCATTATTGAAATAATCATCAACATGTTTAGTAAGTGATTAATTGTTAACTGGAGTGTACAAGCTCAGAAAAACAACATATTCAGAGTAGAATGTAAACCAAAACTGTGTGCACATTTAAGACAAAAACATCTTAGTCTGAAAATGTATTTTACCCAAAACTCCTCAAGCTGCAGTTCCAGCCTCACATGAATAAAATGTTTATGTTCTTACTTAAAAAAGGATCCAAATTATTTGTTTATTTTCATCTTTTAATGTATATCTTGTAATGTATAAAAAAGACTTAAGTGGCTTAATGAAAAATCTGTAGACTGTCAATTGATTAATCCTTTAATTATCAGAATAATCCGTAGATTAATCACTAACTGAAATTCACGAACAGAGCAAAAAAGCAGCCGAAGTAAAGAGAAAAACTTTGAAAAACCTTCATAACTCCTGGAGAAGTATCGATTAACGCCACTGTAAAGGACAACAAGCATGGAAGTAATGCATGAAGAAATTATAGGTTTTTTAAAACTCTGGCAGGGCGTTGAAGATCAAATGCTTTAAACATCGGTGAAAGCAAATCAATAAAGTAATAATATATGGTGGTGTTTCAAAGTTTAGAGCAGCAGAATTATCATGTTAATAATCATGTTGGTATGCGTAGATTTGTGCTTTAAGGCCTTTGATAAAGTGAAATCAGAGTTTCTCTGAACAGACTGATCCATCAGCTTGTGCTTCATAAACAGCACGGCTCATTGCGGCATCATCACCGTGTGTTTGGTTCTGTAAGTGTGTGTTTGTGCTTGTTTACCCCGCTGTTGTGACCTTCCCTCGATGCAGTAACTCACCTGACGTCAAAGCTGCTCGGTTTTTCTGTTGTTTTTTTCTTCTTCTCCTCCTCCTCCTGCTCTGAGTCGTCTGACTCGAGCTCCTCCCCTCTCTTGTGTGCTCCAGTGAACAGCCTGGCTCGATCCAAGTACTGCTGACGCCCAATCAGGAGGAAGAGGGCGAGTCGACGAGCAGCAGGGACGGTCCTCAGGGGGGTCAGAACCTGCCCCCGCCTCCTCCTCCTCCGCCTTACCGCCCCGCTGCCCCTCGACCCACGCTCACCCTCAGCATCAGCCACCCCTGCGGCCCGTCCGTTCAGAGTGAGGAAGAGGAGGAGGAGGGGGGCAGGCGAGCTGGCGACGAGGGTGAGGGTGGGAGTGAGGGGACGGGGGTGAGGCTGTGCGAGTTGCTGCAGGCCGGGGGGGTGAGCGTCCGGCCCCTGGGGAAGCACTTAGCCATCTCTCTACCCTCGCTTCCTCTTCGTCTCTGGGACACACACAGTCCACGCGCCTCACACTCCACACACAACCCCCCTCCACCCCCGTCGCCCCCTCCGGAAACGTACGGCCAGAGGAAACCCCTCGCCCCGCTCTGGCAGCCGCCCCACCCGCATTCCCCCGACGGAGGGTGGCAGCAGCACGCGGTCGTCGCCGATGGAAGCACGCGTCACTGGTCCTCCTGGAGCCTGGACCGCCCGGACGCCGTGGTAACGCCGTATGACACGCCCCCGGACCGGTGCTTTCCCATCAGGCCGCAGGACCCTGGTCAGAGCTGCAGCTACAGTTGTCAGTCTTCTCCAGGGCACTACAGCTCCCAGCATGCCCCGGGGCAGCATGGCGAGCTCTGCTGTGACCGTGAAGAGGCTGAGCTGTCCGAGCTGGACTCCCTTTACCAGGCCAGTCTGCAGGCTGGAAGATCAGGTACACCACACACACACACACACACACACACACACGCACGCACACGCGCGCACACACACACACACACGCACACACACACGCACACACACACACACACACACACACACACACACACACACACACACACACACACACACACACACATTGTGGTTTCATACATTTACTCAGAAGTTGGTAGAATAGCCAAATATTGTACTCAATTAAGAGCAACAACACTTCAACATAGTTTTACTCAAGTAAAAGTAAAACGGAGCAAATTACTCAATTAAGAGTAAAATCATATTTGGCAGAGTTGGGTTGTGACTACTTACATTTACTTGCGTTACCATTTGGAAAAACTGTTGGAATATTTTTAGTTTTACTTGAATAATGAATAATGAAGAGCAAGTTTAATTTGACCAAATATTTATCACACCTGCAGTTTTTGCTCAAGTTTTATAAGTTTTATTTTGAGAAATTGATTTAGAAAAATTATTTTGCCTGATTTTGTTATTTTGTGATTATATTACACAAATTATTTTCAGTTCGATCTTAAAAATACCAAAATTTCCAAGTAAGTTTATGTTTTGGTCCGTCTGATGATGTATTTTTGTAATATTAAACAATTGAGGTTTTTATCAATGACTAAGTACTTTCTTTTTACCAAATACTTTTTCACTCTTACTGGAGTCATTTCTTGGATGGGTACTTTTACTTTTACTCCAGTAAAAATATGTTAAACTGTTGCTTCAATTACTGCTACTCTTACTCATATTTTTTCTTATTTGTGGAGGTGACAGTTTGAATTATAGATGAAAAGTAGATGATCAAATAATGGCTCTGACCTGAAAACTATAGAAAATTTGTAGTATGTGTAAAATAAACTGAATGTTTTACTTCTTCTCCACTTAGTCTGCTCTAAAATGTTCAGAAATCCAGCTGGATTTACTACAAGACGTTGCTGATGACTATAAAAATTGTATGATGTAACCTGTTAATAGTTTATCTAACTATAAGTGACTGTATCCATATGTAAGGAGATGTTCATAAGTTTTAGTAATTAATTTGTGAGGATCTGCATTAAATTTAAGAACCTATTTATTGTTTCAAATTTTACTGAAGTTATCATTTTTCCACCTGAGGGAAAAAAAACACTTCAACTGCATCTTTAAAATCTCCAAATGAATATGACAAATGTTTTATTTATGCTTTCCCTCCCCTTTTCTTATATATATATTTTTTTACAAATGTGTCCTCTTCAGACATAGAAATGTAAATAAGTGTCGTGACCTACAAAAAATCTATGAATCACAATCTTCAAGAGTACAGTTTTTAACTTCCAGCAGTAAAGTGTGAGGCTTTTGGACAGACCTGTGTGGATCTCTGCAAATAACAAAGTTGTAATGAGCCCTACCTCATGTTGAGATTTTGCATTAACTTCCTAGAAACATTTTTTTTCCTCAAAAAATTCTGAGGTTATACCGCCAACATTTTTGCTGCGACCCTTATTAATGTAAACATGGCTAGAATATCAGTAGAAGACATGACTTCATGTTGCATGAGTGAAGATTTAATTACCGTATTTTCTGGACTACAGAGCGCAACATACTACAAGCCGCACCTACAAATTGTTTTTTTTTTAAAGCTGGAAACGTACCTATTTATAGGTACGTTGGAAACGTATGTTTCCTATTAACGTACCTATTAATGGAAAAGGGCTGCATCCTTTTCCATAAGGACGCAGACCTGCGTCTCTAACGCCGAACCCTGGACACGTTCGCGCTGAGTTTACGTGCAGCGGCTCCATTTCCCTCAACTTAAACGCTGCATCATATGAGTTTGAAGAAATTTCTCCGTCGAGCCTGCTGCTAGCTTGTGCTTGTTAAAATGAAAATTAGCACTTTCTTCTTTGATTTCCAATTTTGACTTCCAATGATTCACTTCCTGCTAAAGCGCCACCTGGTGGTTGAAGAAAAATACCCGGAAAGCCGCACCGGGCTGTAAGCCGCATGGTTCGAAGTGAGGGGGGAACAGTAACAGAATCTACCCAGAAAAATAGGGCAAATAAAACCGTGATATAATTATAGCACCTCTTCAACTTTGTGGTGTTTTTAGACTTCAGTTTAAATTGTGATGATTTTGCCCTCAGTAAAGTCAAAGCTTTATTGTAGGTAGGAATTATTAAATGACTGCATGTCAATGGTTTTTTGCAAACTACATATTTATCGACTGACCTCTGTAGAAGTATCAACCACATATTTTTTTAACACTTTATTTATGCTTTAAAAACAGAAAGAATTGGATATTTGAATTGTAAAAAGTGGAATATTTCCATGAAAAATGTGTAGGAAGGCTGCTCTCTAAATGGTATTAACATACTCATGTTGAAACTTTGAAACTAGTTCAGATTTTTTTCAGGGTTGCCTTTGTTGATGTGATTCACTTCTGATCTAGGAGCTGAACATTTCACATTTTGTGAAATGGATTACAGGAACCATCTGAGATTTGGTATTCTTTTCATAAAATAAATTCCACTGTACATCCGGCCACAACTCATAAGTTAAAACAAAACAAGAAAACAGTGGCAAAAGCTGCCAGGATTGAAATGTCTGTTCTGTGCTGCCTTGGTCTGAACATTTTTCACGTATAGTGACTCACTTTGGGCAGTGACTCATATTCGACACTGACAGATGGAGTTCAATTTTTAAACATAATTAGGTTGAAAATGGATGGGCTGTATGCTAAACTCTTCATTTTGGATCGCACTATTTAACTAATCTAAAGTTACAGTTTCTTTCTGATAAAGATTAAATAACTTTTAATGACTTTCTCTTCGCTAAGTGGCTTCATTTTCCCAGTTTCCTATCAGAGCAAGATGAGGGGGGGAAAAAACTGTGGTAACCATATAATTATGGCTGGTGGAATCGCTTACATTTTCTGCATGAAATATTTTTAAGAATGCACACAATAATAAAGATAGCTCAATTTTATTTTAAATAAGAATATAAATATAAACATTGTGTTGCCTAATAAACAACATTAGAACTGAGTGAAGCTTAAACTACTTGTCACTTGAGTAGTTTTGGGTAAAACATATTCAATTACAAAGGAGTTTTCATCCTCAATGCAAAATGTATATATATTTCCACAGATTTGTCTCAATTACTGCTCTGAGTACGTTTGTTTTTTCCTACAAATAGCCTTTTTTGAGTATGTATTATCCAATTAACGATTAACCGATCACTAGATTAGTCGATGATTATTTCAGCAACAAATTGATCACAGTGAGTCGTTTCATCTGCATGTTTGCAGGCTGCAGCCCGTCTGAGAGGCTGATATCCAGGATGGGAGGGCAGACTCGCTCCAAGACCCCCAACGCGGACATGGAGAGGAGTGTGTACGGGGCGGACAGCACCGGCACCCCCACCTACCTCAACAAGGCAACACCTGCTTAGTGACTTTCTTTTGCAGAATCTCGTCACGTGTTCGCGGGTCATCAGGCAGAGACGATAAGGGACGTTTCGTCTCTCTCTCCTTCTTTGCAGCCAGTGATGTTGCGGGATCCACGTTTGGGGGCGGAGCCTGATGATGGGGAGAACCAGAGGCGAATCGGACGCAGCCTGAGCGGCACGGTAGTGACCCCCCGCCGCAGCCGCCTCACTGCAACCCGCAGCTTTGTGAGTAGGGTCTCCAGTGCTCTGCCGCCCCCTTGTGGCCTCGTTCTTAACCGCACCTGCCTGAAAGTCCCGAGGTCACGTTTCACGCATTGCTTGTCCCTGTGCTTTTCTCCCCCCCCCTTCACTGTCTGTCTCATTTCTTCCTGTTCTCCTGTTTCCAATCTGTCCCCCTGCTCTCTGCGTCTCCTCTGTCTCTCTCTAAGGTGAAGCAGGCTGATGTCAGTGCCTCTCCTTGCTTACTTCCTCTCTTCTGAGTCCCTGTTGCTATTCCACAACCATCACTTCCTCCATCCTCATAACCAACACCTCTTCATCACCACTTCCCTTCACTGCTTCACAGGTAAACTCTGCTTCTTTAGAGCAGCCTACTGCTCATGCTTTGGCTCTGCTGCTTTGTGTGCCACATAAATTGGAAGTGAGGGACCTAAATGAATCATGTGAGAGTAACCAAATAAGGGCCATTTGTTAGATCTCAGATTGGATTTGTTTCATGGCTTTGGGCTTTCTGGACTAATCCGGCACTAAAGCGGCGTAGTTTTAATTTGCAGTTATCATGACTTCATCGTGGGAATGTTCTCTAATTTTCTTCAATTGTCTGGCGTTAAAGATTATTTTGGTCTTTGGGAGAGACTAAGAAGTGCTTTTTTTAAAGTTCAACAAAACAAATATTATTTCTTGTAAGAATAGGAACACAAAATTTACAAATGCACTGTTTTTGTAAACCCAGAAACAATAAAACATCCAGATAAATTTGAATATTGTTGAATATTTTATCAACTCAAAAAGTGAAGTTCTTGTAATACACACACATGTATGGTTTTCAGCTGAGAACACCTAACATTACCAATGGAAAAATGGATTTTAAGACAGAAATCTTGTGTTGTGCCCTTCACACTCATGAGGAAAGCTGCTGGCAGGATAGTCGCCCAGAATGCTGTCTCTGTCTCCAGAAAACTTGCTAAGCCTGGTGGTTGGGCACTAGGGCAGTCATTCATCCAGCCTTTTTGAGTTAAAAATGTTTAAAGTTGACAGGAAATTTTAAAATATCACTTGATAATTATGTGTTACTGGAATATTTGAAGATTAATACCTGAACACCAACTATAAAGTGTTAAAAATGCAAACATTCTAAAAAGACTTACATAAATAAGCAGTGCTAAGCCTGGTGGGGGCACAAATAAAGCCTGGTGGCCTGCCAGGCTTATAATACACTGGGGGGAAACCCTGGAGTGCTATGTTCAAGCTTATTGACTGAGCTCATTATACCAGCTATGTCTTAGTGAAATGCTAGGAAAACATAGTTAAAGGGTTAATAGAGGAGCAATGTTATAATAACTTCCTAAAGGCATAATTTCCGAAAGAGCAGGAGTTTTTAAAGAGACAGATGCCCAATTTCAAGATGCAAAATTACGGAATCCAGTTTCTTTTAAGTTATATTTGATATATAGCATTTTTATAACAACTGATGGTAGTTAGTAGTTGACTGTGCTATAAAGTGATACTGTGTGTCTGGAACACGCATAATAGTGCCCATTTACAATGACTTGTCCTACATTTAGGGACTAAAAATGTCTGACAGAAGGGAAGAAGCTGAAACGATCTGCTGTACCTTGCTAATATACAGAGGTGCAACTGATTGATGGGTTTCTCCAACCTGCTGAAGGGCATCTTCTAAAGATTCAAAATGTTTCCATTTTCCAACTGGTATTAGCATTTTGATCAGGCGTGTTCATCTCCAAGGTATAATTTATTTCCCTGACCTGTAGTACTTCCTTCTCCCTTCCTGTCCAGGAGCTGTCGGGCAGCGCTGGAAGTTTCTGGCTGTGTCTGACGGGGGTCAAGCTGTCCTCGGACCAGAGCCCCGCCCTGCTTCACTGATATCCGCCCCCCCCGCCTTCCTCCGAAACCTCCCCACGGCGCAGCGGCGTCGAGGTCCCAGGCGGCGCCGCCTCGACCGACCTAGGATCGGCTCAGGACCATCGTCTCGACGGCCGTCCCGCTCCAGCACCTTCTCCTTCCAAACAAACACATGCACGCACACATCCGCACTGACGTCGAGCCGCCCTCCGCCTGAAGCTCCCCTCTTTACTTGCCTTCCCTCCCTACTTACTCTGTCTATGCAGTCACTCTGACCCCTTAAACTACAACCTCCCTTTCTTTCCCGGGACTGTTTCTAGTCTCCCTGCGGGTTTTTTTTTAGGAGGATTCCCGGCGTCCGACTCGGACAAACTCGTCCTCCGCCCCAACAGGACCTTTCAGCTCAACGGGAGACTCTAACCAAGTAGCCACGCCTCTTCCTCCTTCTTCATGGGCATTTTCCCGTCGGACGCACATGTAGCTGAACTGACAGCCATATTTTTGCTCTCGTTTTCTTGCTGGGTTTCCTTGAGGTTTTTGTTTCCCCTCCCGAGACTGAACTCTGATAACTAAACGTGTACAGAAAAACACATGTATGAAACCTGTATGTTAATTAATAAGACCTTATGGAATGTTGATAATTAACAAATATTGATAAACTAAAAGTGGTACTTCCTCATGTCTGCATTTCAAATAGCAGTGGAGTGCACTTCACAAGTGTCTAGCTGGAGTTTCCGCCCCCAAAATACTCCCCGAACTCGCCCCCTTTTCCCTCACCCAAAAAGAAACTGCTCGCTGACTTAATGACGGCTCTCCCGCTTCTACTGGGAGATTTAACGAGAAAAGCGCTTCCTGCTACTTTGGTCTTTGCTTTCCTTTGCTTTTCTTTGTTCTGAAAGGGAAGCGGTAGCACCACAACCAAGGAGAGTCGGGAAAGGAAGACAAGACAGAGAAAGAGAGGAATGTAGGTTAGGAAACCTGCCTCTTACGGGCTTTTTATCAATGAACGCGGGTGACTCAAGTGCACTTTGCAGGGAAGAAGTGCACTTTCAATCGAAGGCTGACGGAGAGAGAGAGACAGAGAGAGAGAGAGAGAAGTCCTTTTGGTTTTGTTTTACTTCAAGGCCTCAGGTGAACTTCAGTGGCACTTATAAATTCCCACTTTTGTGATTTCTGACGCTGGTTTCGAGACCCAGATGGGAGCAAAAACGGCACATCTTCAGCCTGATACAGTTAACGTGTCTGATAGAGTATGCTTTATATGATAAATATGTATTAGAGGTATATTTTCAGCCAGTGAGCTATCTTCTTCTGAGATGTCAACCATTACTCTGTGGTGTGAGCATTGAAATCCCTCCCCTCACAAATGAGTAGCATTCTGACATGTGTAGTCAGTTCATTATATTCTATCACACACACACACACACACACACATATATATATATATATATATATATATATATATATATATATATAACTGGCCAATGTAAAGTTTTGCAACAATTTCCTGACATTGATTGATCGTTGTAACAAAAACCAAAGGTTGGCACTTAGCTTGTTGTTTTCCATCGTTCATTTAGGTTGTTGTTGATTGTTGTTGTTTTTATTTGGGTTGTGGATGTGGGAGAATGTAGCCAACTGTAGCGCATGAGTCCGCTATGCAAATCAACCTTCCCTCACGGTCCTGCGTCAGAGACAGTCAGGAAGTAGACCCACCTGCCCACAAGGGGGCGCTCACACGGACAAAGACGACGATTAGGAGGGGAACTCGTGTTTTAATGCTGCTGATGATCTTTGTTGCTCCGCATCGACACGCTAACTAGCGTGTTAGCCGGTGGGATGCAACGAGGAGACGGAGGAGACGAAAGCGAATGAATGTAAAGTGAAATGTGCGTTTCTGAATGACGGCTGGAGGCAGAAGAAGAGCCGCGGGAGGTGGGTTTTTACGTGGGTGCGTGTAAACTGAGCGTGTGTCAGTGTTGATCGGGGAAAGAGGGATCCTGTATTTTTGCAATAAAGTTATTACCAATGCCCTCCGGCAGGGGGCGTAACCACAGTAAAGCGTCATCGTTATTTAAAAAATGTTGGAGAAACAATATAGGGCTACAATTATAGTTAATCAATTCATCAGATAAAAATAAAACATTCTATTGTTTTTTTAATTAGCCACTTCAGCCTTTTTGTACATTATTATAAATCCATGAAATGAGTGTTGAGCTCATTTTGATTTTGGGTCACATCAAGATCATGAATGTCCTCAAAGTGCTGGAGATGTTAGAATGTATTGATAAAACTACCCATTAATAAACTGATAAAATTTCAATGTGCATTTCTTGAAATTAAATAATGTTGAAGATATTTACACATTGATTTAATTTGGCAGTATACTGTTAAATATCACTGATTTCAACAATAAAATAATATTCAAGTACACAACTATCTTAGCAGTGTTATTTATGTGTCCTTCCAGAGTCTAGAGGGCCATATAAAAGCTTGTGGCGGGCCGGATTTGGCCACTGGACCTTGAGTTTGACAAAGGCATTAAAAGATGCAGATAAACAAGTAATTCAATTCCTTTTTCAAATACGTTTTCCACATGTGAGTCGGGTTGAATCAAAGCAATTTAGCTAAACACTGATGCAGTGCCCCCTTGTGGACTTCTGTTGTTTAGTCATTTCAAAGCCATAATCCCAGTTTATGCATATTCAACACTGGTTATAAGCAATGATGTCTAATTTCACTAACTTCCATACAATGTACCTACATTTATGTGCTATGTTTAAGTTAATTATATTTCAGGTTTCCTCCGAAGTAAGAGTTTAAATCACGGCTGAGTTGAGTTTTCTGCTTACAAGTCAGAAAACAGTTGAATTTGTTTATAGTAATGCAAACCGATTATAATATATTTCTGTTTTTTATATTTTCAATTGCAGGTGTCAATCCAGAAAAACTGAATGCTAAAAATGAGTAAGAAGGTGCTTTTAAAATGTGTTTTTTTCTCTAGGAGATTATGTTTTCCTGCTTGAATTGGATAGGATAAATGTTACAATATGAATGTTTTTCAATTATTTGTTCTGGTCTCATTCCAAAAACTGAACCAACGAACATTTTCAATTATTTTGTAATCTATCAAATGGAAAACAAGATGTACAGTTCTGCTTTAAGAAATGCTACAGAAAAAGAAAACAAAAACATCAGATAATTTCTTATCCAGCCTGATAACCCTAAACAAAAACAGCAATAAATTAATACACTGTGGTATTCGTCAGAAGGAGGATTTAGAAAAATCCAAACAGATTTGTCACAATCGATTATCCTGTTAGAGGGTCAACAGAAAATCATAAAAACAAGTCAGGCAGGCATGAGGAAACCATGGAAACTCCTCACTGAACTGAGATCTTAACCAGATACATCTGTGCTTTGAGGCGACAAAGAAAACCTGGAACTTTTAGGTGTGAAATTAAGTCGTAGTTTAACGCTTTTCAGTGCAGGATTGTGGGTTTCAGCACACTTATTTTCACTTACTGGGAATTATCGAAAAAGAAAATCTTACTATGTATAAATCAAATGATTTGCAGAAAAACATTTGTATTTTTTAATTTTTCTTGCCTCCATCCGTAACAAGCTGCAGCTCGTTTTGAGAAAAGAAGCTCCAGCAAAACCAGATCATACAGAAAATGTACAGAACCAGTAAGACATGGAAACACAATGAAAACAATCCAGTGCCAGATGGGAAACCGACAAATGGATTGAATGTTTCCCCCAGTCTGTTGCAGTAAAGACACAACTGAGTGATAAAAGCACATTTCATGCATATTTCATGAGCAACTCGTTTAAAAATGTTCCACCAGATTTAAATGAACGCATCTTGTAATAGAAAATATCATTTTTTAGCTTAATTTCATCTTTGATGGAAATGCTGATCGCCTGACAAGTGTGGAATGTAGTTTTGTTTGACCTGAACTTGCAAGTAACTGACAGAGAAGAATGAGAAGTTTCTCCTGAAATCCTTATCGCCTCTCTTCCCTGTCATAAACTCGTCCTCCCATAGAGGTGAGCGATAGTTCAGCAGGTTCATAAGGATTGTCTCTGTGGTCCATCTGGCAGTAGAGATAAGATCAGACTTTGGGTGGGTCGTTCTTTTGCTGACTATATAACGATATGTGCTGTTCAGGGCTCTTCTCCGGACTGCTTTCAGTGAGACGGGCCTTTGAATGCTTTTGCCTTCGAATAAAGACAAGGATTAATCTTTCTCTTATTATTGAACCAGATTCTCATTCCTTGATATAAGGTTCTATCGTTAATCGATTCTCCAGAATCTGCTGGAGATCTAATCGTTGGAAGCAGTTGTGCTGGACCTGCAGCCCAACCACTCTGGAGGAACAGGTAAGGGAACCGCCGATCTATATAACTTACTTGGATTATTCTAGAAATGCTCATGAAATTATCGAGTGATTTCCAAACTTGCCTTGTACCTGCTTAGTGGTTTTATGCTACTTTCCTGGAAATTAATTATTCCTCAAAAACACAAAATACTTTCCAGAATGCGCATTTTACCTTCCAAATCTTACCCAGTACTTTCCCAGAACCTACAAGGTATTTTCTCAACTGTACAGTTCTTTGTTTGAAATTACGTGGCATCTTTTTGGAAAATTTAAGGTGTTCTTTTTTCTACTACTCCGAGTACTTTCTGAAAAAAAAATTCTCTCCAAAACTTGGGTTACGGTACTTTCTGGAACTCATGAGATACTTCCAAAGGATTTACAGAGTTATATACAGAGCACCTTCTGTGAAACTATAGAAGTACTTTCTCCCTTTTGAACTGCACAAAACACTTTACTGGAACTTTCAATGAACTTTCTGAAACGTTTTGGTTTGTTACCCAGAGACTTGCATGGTACATTTCCAGAACTTATAAGATACTCTTATAATTTACTTACATTTTAGAAAGTTATATAATTTTCCTGACATTTTGAAGGTACTTTCTGAAACTTACAGGGATTTTCATTGTACTTTCATGGTATGTTCTGACCTAGAAAGCACTTTCAAAGTACTTTTTTGGGCTATTTTTGATCATTCAAATGTTATTTAAAAAAAAAAAAAACATACATAATGCCTAGTTTCCAGGGACTTGTGAAGTACATCCTGGTACTTTTCATGGACGCTTTTTGAGAAATGAGATACAGTTCTTTTTTTCCAAAAACATATGTTTAAATTTAAAATTAGTCAAAAAACAAATTCTTCACCCCCCACACCCTCGCTTGTAAATTTGTAAATCTCGTTTTTGTTTACCACTAGATGTCAGCAGTGACAAACTGGCGTGTGCATGCAGTGCAGTGAATCTCTGGCTTTAATTTGCAGAGCCATCAAACACGTCGACTGTTCCCAAACATATTCTCAGAAACACACAGCGAGGCTTTGCAGAAACTCAGACAGCCTTTTGTTGTCTCACTTTGTTGTCTAAGTTGAAGAGACAATCAAAAGTTTGTAAAGCTTTTGTTAAGAAAGCAGAAGACAGACATCCCTGCAGAGTAGAGCGAAGAAATAGAGAAGGATCAATAACCATTAACTTTCACAAACACACACACACACACCTCTGTCTCTCTGTATCTCTGGTGCATGGGGAACACGTTTGATGCTTCTTTTATGTGTATGTAGGTGTGACTGTGTGTGTTTCAGCTGTTCAGGTGGCCCGAAATGGCTTTTTTGATGTCTAGTTCACTCATTTGTATTTCCCCTGAACTGGTGCATCTGCAGTAACGTGCCTCTTGTTAAAATGCACGGGGTTCACCCATCCTGCGAGCGCCGGCGACAGTGACATCACCTCAGCAGATTGCAGGAGATTCCTGCAGAATGACTGAGAGCCTTAAATAGGACGACACAGCAGAAATGATCATGGAGGTTCACAGAGTGTGTGAGCAACATGCAGAGGATTTCTGCTGGACAATGCAGCGATATAGTTGACCGGTTAATGAGCGCGGCGTTTTAAACGCGCTTGGAGGTTAAGGAAGACGTAAACACTCACCGTTTGACTGAGATGAGGTGTTTCTATAATTAAAATCCCAATAATAGAATTATTCCCTTTCTCATTAAACGGTAGTTGCTAAGAGAAACCTTTTTTTCTGAACGTGTCCTTGGGCTACAGCAACACATTTGAATGACCCTCAGTGAGGCCTGTCAGTTTACTTCAGCTGAATAGAGCTGTGCCAATTTCCCCAAGCACATTTAAGCAAACGTTGACGGCGCTTTTAGACTCGGAACAAAAGTATTTCTAGAAGAAACGACAGATGGAAAACCAGTTTCCAAGAAAAAAGTAGACAAAAGTGAATGACCATCTTCTCATCATAGTCACAATGGGTGAGAAATACTGAAGATTATGTCACTTCATCTCTGTTCTATATTATGTTGCATATGAATTCACAACACATGAAAGTTTATGAAAATAAATTGAAATCATCTCCTTTTAACAGAAAGAAAAAAGTAGTTCCCTCCTAACTTATAAACCACAAACAATAAAATTGTTTATATTGCATAGATTTATAGCATAGAGGCATATGCTAAATGCTAATTTTGATGGTTTACAGCAAATAAAACCCAAAAACTCAGTAGAAAATACGGAAGATTCGTATATATCAGGTGTGTTTGTTGGCCAGTCAATGCCATTATTCTTGAACTTTTCTATGCTTAGTTCGTTCCGTATTTTGACATTTATTTCCATGTAGATACTTTAATTGTAAATCATGAGTGTCTCTCACTCAGACATTCTGTTTGACTTTCATTTTTGAATGAACAGGATTGCTGGTCGTTTGTTGCCTTTGCCGTTTTGTACCGCTGCAGTTTTGCTGTCTGCAGCCGGACGTTGGGCACCGACCTCGTATCAATTTGTAACCACCAAGGGGGCGTCTCTACGTGCTTTAATAACAAATGGTTTAATTTTCTGGAGTATTAGACTCCTAGGAGGAAAATTGGCTGTTTGATTCCAAGTATATCAATCATATCTATCAGCACGGGGTCATGTAGAGCAGGTCAGGTTTGAGCAGGGGTGATTGTCTGTAATATTTTATTAGAAACAACTCACCCAAGCAGGGATGAGAGCAAAAGTAAACTGAAATATAGTGAGAAAAATGAGATTTTGGCATATTTAAGAGCAGTTATCAGCAAAATTCATGAAGCTCCAGGTCCAGGGAGAATTGGTAGTTCTCCTGTACTGTTTTTATTTGTTCAAACAGTGGTCACCATTGACAAAAACAAGCAAGAAAACGTAACAAAAAAACAAAATCAGGATTCTTTTCCTACCTGTTTTTATAGTTTCTCACTCGGTGAAGGTTCTCAGACCTTAACAGCTTAAAAACTGTTAAATTAACCCAACATGTATGTTTTTCTACCTTGGGAGGAAACCACAACGCCTGGAGAAAAGTCATGCATGCGTGTGAGGAAGATCCAAACGGAACCAATGACCTTCGTTTAATGAGGCGTTTTACACGCAACGCTGTCTAATCTTTAAAACAAAAGCACGAAAAGTAAACAGAACTTCTGTGGGAAAAACAAAGTTGCTAATCCTTAACAATGATGGCATTGAAAGGAAGTGGGTCAAAGATAACCCTCCTGGTGCTTCACTTTCTGGACACAAAGTGTCTCTTCAAGATTCACTTCCCTGGAGAGAAAACACACTCAGTTTTGATGTCAAATGAATTCCCTTCACTCGCAAACGCTGCTCTCAGGGGAAGCGAATGAAGGAATCCGAACAGAACCGATGTTGTTGCAACTGGTGACCCGCTAGACGTCAAAATGAAAACACTGAAATAAAAGCTGGCTGGAAAGAAAAGCTTCTTCATTCAACTTTTCCAGGACACAGCCTCCCTTCTGTCATTGTTTCTACATTGAGACATGTTGATTCTGAATGGAGCAACTCAAATTGAATTTTAGGAAAGGTCGATGTGAACATGAACACGAACTAAGAAATGTCCAGACGAGTTGAAGGAAATTCAAGCACAATCAGTTCCTGAGTTTGATTTTAGCTATGGGTTTGATGTCGAAATTCGCTGTCAAAATATTTCCCTAAGAGGCAAAACTATCAGCTGCTTCTTCTTTAGGAGAGGTCAGAGGTTCATCAAAGTAAGTCAGAAAAAGCAACAAGTCATTGTCTGTGAGTTTGAGTATGATATTTCACAGCAGTCCGAGCTGCTTTGTGGTTTTCACCTGACAGGACTTTGAATTTCGCCACAAAACAGCAACACGGAAAAATGGAGAAACAGTTTGAACTACTGCAGAGGTTAAAAGGACAACTGCCAGATCCCAGATTTAGCTGACAAAGCAGCTCTACAGATTGGAAACTCCCTTCAGAGAAAGGATGATCCTCCAGAATCATGTAATAACTCCCTGAAAACCCAAATCAAATCAGGCCTGTAATACAGGAACACACTGCGCACCGCATCATGTGTGGTCCACTGACGCCCTAAAGGCAGGGAAGCAAAGCTGCTTGTTTTCATGACTGTTTTGGATGCATTTTAAAGCCAGCAGGACTTGCACCATGCAACTACATGCCAAGAGAATCTGAGCAGCTATATACATGTTCTGCTTTTCTCAAAACGTTGTAACTTCTCTAGAGGTTTCACTGGCCTCTTGGCTTTTTCTCTGATTAATCTGTTCCTTGTCTGGCTTCACATTAGGCGGACCACCATGGTAGGGTCGAGTTATGTCATATCCATTCATTTCCCGAGCTACGTATGTGGGATGGTCAATGCTTGGAATATTGTCTGGCCATTAAAGTTGACCTATCAGGCTAGGATACGTCTATCAGATATACAAAGAATGTTCTTTACACTTTGCTGTGCAAAATTATTCAGATTTTTGTCTGGCCAGTTCTGTCTATTTGAGCTCCTTTCAAAATGAGCTGTTTTAGGGCGTCTTGTCTTTTTAAATCCAAATACATTTCTGCTGACCTCGCGCCCCTAAAGCAATGTTTACACTCGCAGGTGAGAATGACTGCAGTTATACAATAGCACATCTTTGAAAAGCAGAAGTAGAACCTCCTGCACAGCCAACAAGAATGCAACAACAAAAAAATACTTGTCTTCTCCAGCAGCCATCGTACAGCACACACAGCGGTAAAACCAGCTGACCAAATATGCTGGAGCTCAGCTTGAGTTGCTAGGTGACGTACTGGGCTAGAATGGGGTTGCTAGGTAACTTTGCAGTGCCCATGGTTTGTGTCTGAACAATGGGGAGGTTTTTGAAATGGCTAATTTTCCAGACACCAAAAAACATTTAAGTTATTGCCTGAAAATAGCAAAGTGCTTTTTTTAAGCGTGTGTGATGTTTTTAGTAGCAGTTGAAGCCCCCAAACAGATTTCCTTCCAGGGTTGCCCTACTATTAGCTCTATTAATCTTCCCTGTCACTGCTGAAGAAAAGCCTCCTCACACCATGATGCTGCCACCACCAAGTTACACCATGGAGATAACTTGGTAAGGACGATGTGTACTGTTAAATTTCCAACACACCCTGGACTGTATTTTTGGTGACAAGAGCATCTTCTTCCACATAATTTGTTTGCAACCAATTGCAAACTGGACTTTTCCTGGTTTTCTTTTGATAACGTCTTTATCCTGTCAGTCTTCCAGAAAGGGCTTGTGCAAGACGAGTGTATAAAACTTAAAGTTGTTGACATATTCTTCCACCTGAGCTGTGGATCTGTACAGCTCCTCCAGAGTTACCAGGCACTAACTGGCTGCTATTTGGTTTTTAAGTTGTCCCAAACTTGCAGTAATTTACTGACAACTGGATGCTCTATATTTTACTTTAGGGTGTCAGATAAAAGGTTAAGATACAAGGAAATTCCACTTTTTAGATTTTTAATGGTACAGAAAACTGGAAAACCTTGCAACGAACATTTAAATCTAAATCTGATGGTAAAGAGATTAGTAAATTAAGTTTATGCATAGGATTATAAAATGCACTCGGCTGCAGAGGGAAGAGTAAATCCAACTCTCTTGAGGTTTAATTATTTCCTATTGATCCTCTGAAGGGTCTCCATGGAGAACGTTAGATAGCAAGAGCTGGTAGTGAGGAATGACTTCTCTTACATATTTAAATCTCTCTTTGACAAATTAAGTCTTCTGCTGTGTTCAGAGGCAGACAAATCCGAGCCCTGAGGCAGAACCTAATTAAATTACTTAGAAAAATAATCCTTAATAGTCGCTTCTATCTACACACAGATTATTATTATTCTAACAAGGTATCTAAATGGGATTTGTTAAACTTTAAAATGAAAAACTTTGTTAAAGCAAGAACTTATCTCACCCTATGATTACTTTACTTTAGGTAAAATTGTATAAACACTTTTTTAAAAGCTGAAATAAAAGCAATGCAGAAACACAAAGAATTTTTTTTCTAGTCTAACAATCCAACAGAACTTCTTTAAAAACCTCTGCAGTGCTTTACTGACTTTAAAAAGCAATTTGTTTTCACCTGGAAATTTCAAATGGTTGCATCTTTTTCTAATGAAGAAGCAGTAAACATTTTAGGGCAGTGGTTCCCAAACGTTTTTTCCTGTGCCCTCCCCCCATTGGTTCCCAAACTTTTTCTGCTGCCTCAGCCGTACTTGAAGTCAAGACATGGTCTGTAACTGATACGGCGACTGGTAAAAAGTCACATTGAAAAGCTAATATCGTAAAAAAAATTCTAACTAATATTTCTAAATTGGTACCACAAAATCTGCAAGTTTGACAGCAAAAAAACACTAAAACAATCAAAAAATACTGGAGGAACAGCTTTTTATTAGCATTTTAATAGTTTAATTGATTTTGTCAATATATTATGGCACAACTAACCCTTTAAGAACATTCAGATTTTTGATAAATGAAAATGAGTTTGATACCGAGATCTAAGGTTTTCACAGAACAGCTGAATTTAAAGTGAGAATAATTTATAAGCTGCTAGACTTTTTACCAGTGAGATGACTTGACAGCAATGGCCCAACTACACATTATTCAGGTGGATGCAAAAACATGAATCGGCTCCCTTGCCCCCGCCCTCGCGGAAAAGAGCGTCAGGGTGAAGGAGCAACGCTCACTCGCAACCCCCCGCCCCCCTTAATCTGAAAACTATAATTTGGCTATTTTAATCAAGACATGTTAAGTTTTAAAACAAGCATATTCTAAATTTATTTTCTCAACAATTACCAGTTGAACTGTCTCCAATTGCCATCAGCTAAACAGAACTGCATTCAGCCGTAAAGTTTGTTTTTATTCAAACTTCAGCAGCTTTCAAGTTGTTCTGCTGAGGTAGTGGCATCAATTTGTGACATCCTCCGAATTGATGTCACAAAGAGAATTGATGAGCAAGAGTGACATCTCAAAGCTGTACGGTCATAACCATTGCAGAAGTCTTGAGAGCAAGTACACCCATTAACGAACAATGAGCGAGAGCAGTATGGCATCATTAGAAGAAACCATCGCTAAAGAGACAGAAAAACTCAAAGGCGTTCTCAAAGAAGTGAGGAAATTGTCTATTGAAAGACAATCTTTGATCAGAACAAATGAAGAGCTGAAAATGAATATTGAACAGGATGCACATAAAAAAGACAGGCTTCTTTATGAAAAAGATGAAGAATATAAAAAACTGCTTTACGAAAACAAAACTTTAAATGAGATCAAGAGCACCTTGGAGCAGAGACACACCGCCCTGAAGAGGACAAATACTGCTCTGCAACAGACAAACACTGCTCTAGAGCTGAGAAACACTGCGCTGGAGCAGACAAACACCACCCAGGATCAAATCGACGACACACTGGAGATAAACGACGCCCTGGAGCAGATTAACAATGACCTGGAGGAGAAGAACTACAAACTGGAGCAGAGAAACACCACCCTGAAGCAGGAAAAGGCCATTCTGGAGGATGCATACTACGAGCTCGACAGTAGAAGCACCAGCCTAGGTAAGACACTCACCGAGTTGGAGGAGAAATACAAAGCCCTGGAACAGGAAACGACCGCCCTGGAGCAGAGCAACACCGCCCTGAAGCAGACCGACATGACCCAAGAGCAAATAAATAACACTCTGGGGGCATGGTAGAATCAGGGATGTCAAACTGATGAGATCCGCCCAGAGTTCCTTAAGGCTCTGGATGTTGTAGGGTTGTGTTGGCTCACGCGACTCTGCAATATCGCATGGACAT
>CAEGAF010071194.1:0-22294 GCA_903067075.1 Micropoecilia bifurca | reverse complement strand
ATTTTAAACTCACAATTCTGAGAATAAAATCATAAAATCATAATTCTGACTTCATGTTTTTCTTACACATGAAAAAAAAAATTCTGACTTTAAAGTCAGAATTTTTTTTTTTGGTCAGAATTCTGATTTTCTGACTTTAATCTCAGAATTCTGAGATTAAAGTGAGAATTCTGAGATTAAAGTCAGAATTCTGAGATTAAAGTCAGAAAATCAGAATTCTGACTAAAAAAAATAATAATAATTTTGAGATTAAAGTGAGAATTCTGAGATTAAAGTGAGAAGTCTCACTTTAATCTCAGAATTCTGACTTTAAAGTCAGAATTATTATTATTATTTTTTTTCGGTGGCCCTGATCCTCTTCCGTAGAAATCACACTGTGGACTACTTCAATTAAAATGGTCTGGGTGAAAAAAGTAGAAGAAAATGTTGGAAAAGCAAAACATCAGAAAAGGTACAGTACACTTTTTGACGAGAGGAATGATCACTTGCCTACAGGTGGCATAAAAATAGAAAATAGCTTTTTAAACTCTCAAATCAGTTTACATTCTTGACTTTACATTGAAAACCAATATAAAGCAGTGTATAAAGTAGCAGAAAAATTATAGTTTTTAACAAAAGATTTTACTCTGTTATTTCATTACATCTTCAAAAGTGTATTAAACAGAGTGGTTGATTCAGATAAATGCACACAACGTCCAATAGGTGCCTCATTTTTTGCACTTCCTTCTTAATTTTGCAGTTCCCAGAAACAAACGCAAATTCTGAAACAAAGATGCATTAACACTAATATGTCCCTTATCCTTCATGTGAACAATCTGTTCCCTGAAATGTGACTATGCTGTTGCAATCCTTTGATTCATGATTTGTATTCAGTTTAAATAGCTTCATGACTTCATGAAATGTTGAGTTGTCAGTGAAATTGAACAAAAAAAATGTGGTAAATCACAGTTCAGCTAATGTGGTTTAGATAGGATCTGGAAAAACTGTTTTTGGCCTTTAATGATCTAAAACATTTAAGTGTAAAAGAAAAGAGCAGCTATATAAACTTAATTTTACAGTATTTTTATAACCATATTGCCTGCCATGTGTGGATTAAGTGACAGGTCACCCTTTTATCTTCCAGCCTGACCCTTTGCAAACAATCTTGTTTTTTGCAGCCCTTCCACTTCCTGTAAGATCTGCAGTGAAACGTGACTTTTTTTCTGACCCAGTTACTTTTATGTCTGCATATTGAAAAACAATACAATTGTTTGACAAACCACCTGTTTGTTTGACAGCCTGTCCTTGTGCACATACTTCAGAATTTCCCATTACTAATTCACATGCACAATTTACACACATAGACCAAATTGTTGGTACCAATCGGTTAAGAAGTGATTGGTTTCAGTGATAATGAAACCAGTTTAAGATAACTTGAAACTGACAAAAATAATTAATCTGATTAGCATCATACTGACACTAACTGTAGGCATAATGTTAAAACCTATATTCTCTATGCCATTTAACATCTGATTGAAGTAACATTTTTGTACAATAATTCGGACATTAAGAGGTCACTTATTGATCTTCTTCCATTCACAGTTGTTTCCTATATTCTTCTCCCTTTGTTCCCATTTACCTCTGATTAACTCTTCTGGTTTGTCACTGGATACTTTTGTTATTTACTTCCCAAGTTCCAAGACCTGTTCAGTCTGCATTTGTTCTGTAAGTTATTTTATTAAAATATTTTTTTTCGCCACAGTTCTACTCTGCAATTGGGCCCTTTTCAAACTTAAGGCATGACATTTAGCTTGCGAACATGGAATACAATGCATTTTCTGCATTGAATGGTAAAGATTTACATTCCTGAAGCATCTAAACAAATCAATGCTCAATCTGAAATGAAAAATTGTATCCATGAGCTTTTATTGTTTAACTAATAAAAAAAACAACAACATAGAGATTTTTAAACAAAGATGGACAATTGTAAGATAAAACTTTTTGAGAAATGAGTCAATGAGCTATTTGTGTTACAAGTGAAATTTCATGTAAACAATCTGTCTCATGAAACATGATCCAAAGCAAACTGCCATCCTGTTGAATCTACCTTACCTGTTAGCTCTGCAGCCCAACCTTGTGTAAACAATCTCGATGATTTATTGCTCTTCCTCTTCATCTAACTCAACAGACTTTTCACGATATCTACACAAAAGGAAAGGAACATTTATGTTGGTTCAGGGTAACATGTTTAGATCACAGGTTACCTTGAACATCACATCACCCAGACATTTTAGCCTGAAGGAGACAGAAAGAAAATAAATGGACAAACTTGTCATGATTTTGTGTTTAAACGTTTTACAGGATAAGAAAAAAGACATGTCTTGGTTATTATTTGGAAATATGTAGTAGCAACAACCAATTAAATTTAAATCATTTGATCTGTCTAGCATCCAATGTCATCTTGAGCCACTTTGTGAGATAAACAGATCTGATTTATACTCAAAAATATTTAAACTAATCATTCATCATTTATACTAGCTTGTCCATGCGGAGGAGCTGGTGTTTATCACCACTGGTCATTGGGTGAATGGTGTGGGACACCCTGCACAGGTTGCCTGTCCTGCAGACACACACTCATACTCTAAAGGCTCAGCAGAAAGAAAGCAATGCCTTTCATTCCCTATTAATTTCCCATGAAACCTCCACAATGAGGTAAAAACCAGACCCTTGTACTACAGTTTATTTCCAGCGGGTCTGGGCTCTGCAACTGAGAAACGATTGCTTCCTGGAGGCGTAGACTGCGTTGAAGTTTTAGATTTTACCCAATCGCTAAGGTTTGTCCGTGACGCATGTAATGCGTCAGCTCAACACTGTGAAGCTCACCGCAAATTGCCTGCGGTGTAAACAACTCTCCCTCACTGTGGAGATAGAAGTGCCGATTCGAACGAGGCGTTTGTTAATTCGTCATTTGGAAGCGTGACCAACACGGACTGAATGGTTTTGTTCACTTCCTTCACTGCCATTGCTAAAGCTACAGAGACACTGCAATTCCAAAACAGTTCAGAAAATTTATATAATGACAATTACAACTTCTGCCTCTATTTGCTTTGTGGCCCGGCTGAAATGCTACATGGACAATCCGTGTAAATGGGAGAAAGCCCAGACTGTCTGTGAAGTGAGATTTTAATGGAATAACACAGGAAGGCAACGGAAAGCCTGCTCATCTCCAAACATATACCTAGTTCTGTTCATTAGTTATAAAGCATTTTGCTTTGAAACTAAACCAGTGCCGACCAAGTGAAGCTTATTCTTTTGCCAGAATTTTTTATTCAGTAACCTTGATCTTTGTATGCACGGAAAGAAATAAATATGTTGAGCTTTCATAAAGAAAATTAGTTCATGTTTGCTGTAAACATCTGTATATAACATTTAGTACAGAGTCATCTTAACATAACTGCACAATTTTATGTGCTTTACGTTTTGATGTGAAACCTCACTAGATTTTATTTCCAATCCAGTTCTTGACACTTTTCTAGCAAAATGATAGGGTTTTATTTTTGAATACCTATTGGCTTTAAGAACACCATATGTTTCCAACCTGATTTTATTGTCCCTTCTATTTATTTGTTACCACCATGCCACTGTACACACATCTCTCATTTCTTATAGGATACTTCACCTGATTTATGCAAAATATGTGCAACTCAAAACAGGGCTTTTCATTTAATATTCTGTTTGCTCCTCTGGTGAACATTTTGCCAGCTCTTTTGTGGCAAGAATATTTTTGATATAAGGAAATTAAAATGAGTTACGTTTTGATCTACATATGAGTAGACGTTGCAAAGACTAATTGACCTTTATTAGATTTAAATTGACTTGTTTTCCATTCTGTTGCATAGATAACCAAAAACATGCACAAACAGGTTCACACTATGTGGTGCAAAGAATATATAAAAAAATATTAAGAATTATTTTATTATTGGATGTTTGGGGCTGCGAACCATAAAAAATCGTCAAAGTAGATATGAAACTCATGCTGCATACCATTTTTGGTGATAAAGAAAATAAGAATGCAGACACAGTCAGTAAATATAGATACACCCAATCATCAATGATTCACTGGGTTGAACTAGCCTTTTCCAGTAATAACAGGAAACTATCTGTCCTTTCTGTAACCTCATACGTCTTTTGCATTGCTACTGACCTAACACTGTCTTTACATAAAGTTGCATCGGTCCATTAGGTCCCAGGCTTTAGATTAAGCACAACTCTGAGGTCAAGCTCATGTCTTGACTTTGACTGGACCATTGCACCTCCTTCACTTTTTAACAGTTCAGCCATTGTCTTGAAGATCCAGCAAGTAATTGCTTGTTACATATGGAAGCAATTCAATTAAGTTGGTTCAACATTTTCCTTTTAGAGTGTAAAACTCCAGAAATACTGTTTTAGTGTTTAGTTTTCATATAACATCCCTGTATTTTAACTACCTGTCCCTATGGACACCGCTCATGCTTTTAAGTCTGCTGCCGTCTCAAGGATTAGAGATACTCCTTCTTTGGAAACAATTTCCTTTCCTTTCAGGACCAACTTCAAGTTAGATTATCACATAGGTTGGGAATTAAATGCACCATCACACACCTGCTTTGACAAACAAGGCATTTAACATAGATAGGTCCCAGTCTCTTGTCTAAAAAGTGTTTTTTGGGGTTAGGTTCATCTTATGGACTTATTTACATTAATTTAACTTAATTCTTTTGTTTTTGCTATGCCAACTTACTTTTTGTGTTCGTTTAACTCAAAACTTACACTAAATAGTTGAACCAACTTAATTGAACTGCTTCTGTGGGTATCTAGCAATTCAATTAAGTTTATCCAACTTAATTTATAAAGTTTAGCCAACTTAATTTGTTAAGTTTAACCAATTCAATATATTCTAATCATCCAACTTATCATCCATAAACTTAATTGAATTGCTTGTTACTCATAGAAGCAATTCAATTAAGTTGGTTAAACTTCTTTTTAGAGTGCATATGTATTCAAGTCGAAACGCCTGACTTAATTATTTTTATTTTATAATTATTCTTTTTAATTTTCTGTATATTACGCCTCAATGCACCTGAAATCAATCACCGCTGGAGTGAAAAACATGGAGGGGAGTCGGACGCTTCATTGGCAAAGCATTGAAACTTGAATTAGTGATTTTCACTATTAACCGTGAACACTAGAGGCCGCTACAGCTTCGCAGTAACCAACCCTCGCTTTAGTTTACAGGCAAGTGGACCAACTGGCAGCTCCAAACGGCTCAGGCAGCCCGGGAATGACGTAAGCCGCCCCCGGTCGGTAAAGCAGCAGCCACGGCTAACATGTCTCAGCATAATGTGGTTAATGGCTGTGAACTGGTCGCTGTGTTTGTTCTTTGGCTTGGTAAGTGCAGTAAACGCTGTAATTGCACTCTGTCAGCGTTAGCTAACTGGCTACATCAAGCTGGAATCACTTCCTTAGACTGTCGGCTAACGAGCGGAAGTGGCGTTGATGTAAACTTCAAAGTTAAGGTCGTTGTTATAGTAAAGTTAAAATACGTTGGTTTAATTTTAATTAGGACGTCTGAAAAATATTTTTGGGCTTATGCTTATCGGTTTTATTAATTGAAAAGGTTCGCTGTAGTGTTGGTTGAATTGTTATTTTTTCTTAAATTTTATTATGATATTGGAAAAGGAAATTGTTCCTCTAGTGTTTGAAAACTTGACGCAACACTTTTAAATCACTATAAACATAAAAAAAATCAATCAATAAGCATTAAGCATTTTAATAGCTTGTAGATATGGTTTTTAAAAAAGATTTTTAAAAGTATTGAAAATATTTCTTTTGCCTGCAAGAAGTTAATAGATGTTTATTTTTAAGCCATGTGAAAGGTTCTAGATTTAATGATTATTGCTGATGGGTTTTTGCCCATTCGAGCCTTTGCAGTCAATATGCTGTTGCTTGTTACTGAATTTGAATAAACTTTCTTTTAAAGCATTATTTTAAAATTGATGATAATACAGTGTCTCACAAAACCATTAATCCCTGAATTTTTGCACTTTTTGTACAGAAATAAAATGTGAGAAATGTGGACAATGTGTATTAAACCCTCTGATACTAGTAAAAAAAATCCAGTCACCTTGATAAGTGGAGTGAGATTAACTGTGAACCAGTATGACGGGTGTAGGTTCTAAATATTTCCACTGATATTAAGCTTTACTGTTACTTCACTTGACCTCTAAATGGCACGGCTGACTTAACAGAAGGAAATTGACAGAATAATGAAACTTGTGTCAAACAACAAGTCTAAATTTAAAACAAACTTTCAAAATGTGTCTGTTTGGTGAATATTGCCTTATCATTTAAGAGTAAGAGTGGCGTCGCTTCAAAATTATATTAGCAGAAGTTAAAAGCATGGTGCTCTAAAACTACACTACAATGAATATGTAGTACATTGTAAGTTTAAAGTTATTTGAATTGAAATAGACTACTGTCATTATTAGCTTCCAATGGTTTTTATTGTAGTTGTTTATTGAAATGCAGTTACTTTTGGTGCTATTTGCGCCCTAAGGCGAGAAACAGAAATGTAGTTTTTTAAGTTTATAAACTCAAACATTTCATCCTTCAGCCATATTTTTGAATAATAAAACTGCTTGTGATACAGATTCATTTCCAGACATTAATTTAGTAAAAGTAACTTACCGATACATATTTTTTAACACTGTGGTTTGTGTCCCACCTAATGTGTTTCCTTCTGCCTCCCTGCAGGCTTCAAATCACGAGGATCCGCCTGCACAGGGCTCTGCTGGTGAGTGAGGAGTTTAGTTCCAAGTGATTTGATGCTTTGTAGTAAACAGTTTCACTTAGAAAATGAAACCAGTTTCATGGAGAGCATTGACAACATTTTAATTTCCTCCTGAAGTTCTGTTGCTGTAGATTGCTATTTTCCCAGGGTGGCAGAGTCTAAATGAAAATCTCAGTATCATAAGTTTGAAACTTGGAACTCAAAAGACCAGCTTGAGGATTTAATGAATAGGCTGATGGTTCTTGTTGCTGAAAGTTAGATTGGACTTCATAAAATACTCCTCATGTATTACATTGCATTACATGTTTGAAAAAGTAATCTGACTCTGTAGCCCATCTCTTGGATCGTGAGTCTGATATTTCTAATAACTGCACAGTATTTTTTATGTGATAGCTTGTACTGTATATTATTACTATGATCGTTGCTATTGTTAATCTTGTTTTTATTTATTGGTTTAACACTTTAAGAACTTTTTGTGTGAAACTTTATATCTGATTTTACTCTTACACCTGAATTTTTTCTTTGTGAGACATTAAAAGCTGTTTCTATTCTATTCTATTTTATTCTATGTCTGCATGCTATATTTCGAGTGAGAGTAAACCTGGAATTTTTTGTTTTCTGGACAGTGCTGGAGGAGTTGGTAATAGTTATTCAGAGTCAGAAGAACTCCTACCATGCCCAACGTGGTTACCAAAGGAAGGAAAAGATTCTGCAGGATGCGGCTAATCTTGGGGAGGTAATATCTTTTGAGCAGTTAAGGACTCAGAGTTTAGAACTTGATGTTTATTCATCCCTCCTACTGTCTCATTCACAAAAACGTTGTGGGTGCTTCGATGTATATTACAGCATCCAGTGAAAAATTAATTTCCATATGTGTCATGATGCGTTAATTGCTGCTGCGATGATTTTGGTCCTCAGGTTTATGTTGAAACCGTGAAAATATTTTTTCTTCTGTAGTTGAAGTAAAATATGATTTTGATCAAAACATTCAGATTAAAGTACACCAAGATATAAAATGTTATCTCTTAAAATGAAAGATAAAAAGTGGACAAAGGCATAAAGAAAAAAATCAATATATTCTTTATACACCATCCAGTAAGGTCTAGTTAATTCTTCTTAATTCAAAATTACATAGCTTAAGAATAATCAAGTCGATCTTCTGCACAATGTTTTTGACACAAGACAGCCGAAAATCATGACAAATTTATGGCTGCAGATTTAATGACTTCAAAAAAAATTACAAAATCAGCCTTTCCTAGTTTAGAGGATGGAATCCAAAATATTTTTTCACAATTTCTTGCAGCTCCTTTGTTATAAGAAAAGTGTATTTTATTGATGCTTCCTATTAAAACAAAGTTTTAAGATGTTGGCTAACGGGTGTTAAGTTAATTTAATTACATTAATGGGTAAAACATAACAGATAAGGCATTTGAAAAACCATGTATTAATAATTTGAATTAATACATCGCTCACCTGTACTTGTGTACGGGATCCACCTTGCTGATCTATACTCTCCTTTCAAAAAGACTCCAAGTTGAGCGATCTAATTGAAAAAGCACCAAGTCACATGGCATCTCACTTCTGTTAGGCATAAATCCTTACCTACTTTATTGGTTAGTTTTTTAGTTTTTTTTTTTGTAATTTACATAGGTCTTAAAGTTCTAAATCTAACATGTCACTTCTGAAACTTGAACAAACTCGTTTTGTAATCTCGTAACCTCTCAGTGGGGTGGTGTCATCTACAATCACTGCAGCTCGTAAACAATAAATGTGGTTTGTCAGCTGGAAACCCTTCAGCCGCAAATGGTGCGTTTGTCAGAACATCAAAGAAGTGTTCCATGGAGCAGCGATTGACTTTGACAACCCTGAGATTTTTTGTTTTCAGGAACCATATGTTTTTGATGATTCACACCCCAACTTCATCCAGAGACAGAATCTGTGGGTTATGAGAAACAGGACTTGAACTGCAGGGATCGCGAGTGCCAAGAATCACTTTTGGTGTCAATGCAGCCACTCTTCAACATGTACGGCAGTTTAAATAAGAAGCTCCATGACGTGATGTATGTCTATCATAGTAAATTAATTTAAATAAGTTGCTTAGTGATCGTTAGTGAAACGTCAAAACAGCAACAATTATGTCAGTTTAGATAGATGTTTGCGTATCACTTTTCCGTTTCAACTTTTTGTTGAAATTTATTGGAGTTCAGTTCAATTTATTTTCCCTTATCACAATAATTTACAAAAATGCAATATTAAGAAAAACGTTTTATACAGACATTTGTTAATAAATCAGACCAATCACATAGACAAATTCAAATCATTATTGCAAACAAGTAATTCAACCCAATGCCATTTGTGGTAACTTCTAATTTGAAAAGAATAAAACGTGGCAAGCCATCTGGGTCAGAAAGGTATTTTTAAAGGTGTAACAGTTCTTTGTATGACATTTCCTCTAAAATCAAATCACCAGGGTGAAAAGATGCAAAAATAGCCTCAAATTGACAATACTGCCCCCTAGTGGCAGCATGGTAGCAAAACTCTTAATCCTTTGTGGACAAACATATTAAAGATAAACATATTAAAGAATGCTCACATGATACCACGGTGTATTTTTAAAACTTAATACTAAAACATTATCCAAGGAAGTTCAGTAATGTCTCATTCTGAAGCATTTGGTGGAAAATAACGTTTCCTTTTTAACAGGGAACCTTGTAACAGAACCCGGCTCAGTAAACGCAGCCATCTGCTGCTCAGTGTCAGTGAACTGGAGGTCTGGGAAGGATTAGCAGAAACCCAAAGCAAACAAACTCAATGAAAAGGATCTAAAACCTAATGATCTAATTCTCAACAGAACTCATACTCTAACATTTTGGAGAAGCTGAAGACGTTTGGCTCACTTGGGCTTCCTGATAATAAAGATTAGCATCGCTCAGTTGCAGCATATGGATTGGCAATATTTCACAGATGAAACAAAGAGAAACCCATTTAATATGGTATTTAAAGGAAACATCCATGTCAAAGATAAAGGCGAAGCTTTTTGCATTAATACCAGAGGCTGAACTAGAGGCATCCAGGATCTGACTGACTGAGCAGTTTGCTTTTAAAAACACTCAGCATAACAATCAAATGCCTTCCCATGCTGTTTAATAAATGTACCAGGTGGAAGTGTGTACAAATAAAGAGTGGAAAGTGCTAGTAAAAGTTCTTTTTGCCTGGAGGAATATTTTTTCATGCAAAAAAAGGGGGAAACATTTCATTTTCTCCTACAGAGTTGTTTGCGGCCGTAATGGGTGCTACATCTTCTAGAAGTGCTCAGAGACATGCTGAGAATCTCACCACTATCACGTCCGATGTGAACAGGCTGCAGTGACAGACTGTGTTGCTTTTCCTAGATGTAATACCTGCCTCTGCTTGATTGGGGATCCATTGGAGTTTAGGTTTTGCATTGCGTATTTAACTGGATGTTTGTTTTCATTTCAACGAGGCATTAAACGTGACACACACTTTCTCTCTAATATAGTTATAATTTTCTTTTCTTGTTAATGGGCTGTGAAACTACTGGGTTAATGTTGCCACTAAAATATGTACAGCATCATTTCTGTTTGATTCACATAGTTGCCTTCCTCTCATACCAACTTATCAATTATAAGGACCCAAAAACCTCCTCACTGATTTATAATGAGATTATTCATGCTTTACCAGCTGCGATTAAAGGTTTTAGGTCTTCAAGCCGCATCATTTAGTCCTCATGTCTTTGCTAAAACCTTTTTGTGCCCCTCATAAACCAAGTTATGTAAATTAAAAAATCTGATTCCTTCTGAATGTAGATCTCATATTTGTTTTACTTGCTTAGTTGGAACATGATAAAATCTTTGCACTGGAGGCCAAGTAAAAATGTTTTTCGTTTTTTTTTTGCCATAAAATGCTCTATTAAGTAACTTGCTTTCATTCAAATCAAAGCTACAAACAGATATTTGCTGCTTCCCAACAGTATGAAGAGGAGGCCAACACCTTGGGTTAGCTTAGCTGCTTAAATGTTGAATTTTTATTCAAAATGCAATGAAAAAAGTATCAAAATGCTTATTTATGGTCACGTACTCCCTTCATTGTCATCCAGTGTGTTGGGTAACCTAATCAGAGCTTAGCTGATTCAAATGCAACATGTTTATGGAAATATGCAGAGCAAAATAGTGCATGTGTCTTAATCTGCTGCTACGTTGGACTCTTCCAGTTTTTAAAGCCACGTGAACCAGGTGTCGTTTTGTTTTGTCACATGTCTGTTGGCAATCTCTACATCCTGAAAACTTTCCTTTTTTATGCAAATCCAAGTCTTAGTGAATAACCATCTGTGGCTTAAATCAAGTGAGGGATATCAGACAGGAAAGCAATGTCTAGTCATTTGTTAGATCCATATTTAGCTGCATATGCATTATTCTACCAGATTCTGATAAAAAATTAGGCCTATAAATGGGTACTGGGAGAGGATTTGTGATATTTTCCACATTAGTCATTTTATAAGGAAGGTGATCAAATATAGTAGCTTCTGTCCAAATGACAGCGTGACTGGCTCAAAGCTCCACATCAGAAGCAGACTGCAAAGATGTTCTTAATTAAGATATTGCTGAGAAAGGATATTAAGTGCTGTGTGGGTCAATTTAGGAGACAATATATCAGCTTTGGCTCGGTTCGTATGATTTAATCCAACATGTCATTTTTTCATTCTTTCTTCTTTGGATTGGGGGTTTAGGACACTGGTTTATATTCGAATGGCTCCGCTCCGACTGTCGTACACTTTAGTTTATTTCAGTCTGACTTGACTACAAGCTTCATTGTTAGAGACTCTGGATTAGTTAGAAAGTCTTTATTTTATTCCTTTTAAAGCTGGAAACACACAAAGTCTCTGCTTTGTCTATAAACTTTACAAAGACAATCCAGCTTTTAAAGGCATGTGAAATATTACTTACCCTTCTCATTATTTGATAAGAAGAAAGGTGACATTAGAGCTACTAAAGCCTTTACATATGTGCTGAGTAACCTTTTATTTTTTCACTGATATTGTGATGATTTATCTTTGGTGATGAGCTACAACTCTTTAAAGTCTATTAGATTAATCTACTCTCACTTTGAAGCCACCGGTGCACTGATTTTCAACAATAAGCCTACAATTTTAAATCTAACTAACCTTTTATTTTAAATATGCTAAATACAGTCTGCGTAAAAATGTTTACAATTTTTGGATAAAAACCCCACTCTTTTGCAGAACAGCGCCTCCTAGTGGTAAATCAGACATGTATGACTAAAAATTTCAGGCATCGATTCAAAAGTATTTCTTTTATATAGCTTACGTACTACATGTACATTTTTGTCTTGTTTTCATTGTTTAAAATGAGTTTTTTAGGTTGTATATTAAAAAGGAAGTTAATAGACTTTATATTCCAAGTACATTCAATTTAAGGACTGCAGTCTGTTTATTCTAATCCACATAGGGGCTTCCAGTGGTTCTTCTCCTACATGAGCTGTCAGATTATGAAGGAAACTGGAGCATTCTTCCTGTTCTTCCGCTGTGAGTGCTTAATGCACCAATTGCAACTTTAAACAAGTCATAAAATCGCAACTGTTTTATTTTCCAGACTTCTGTTGTAAATATTCCTGTGTGGGGAAATACAGGGAATAACGTAATAACTTCCTGGACATCTTTCCAGTCTGTCTGCTACGTATGGAGAATCGGCATCCTGGTTTTTGTTCGTAGAAGAGGAAACGATGCTTGTTTTGCATGTTCTGCAAAAGGTTCTTCAAAGATATCCAGTCCAAGAGGTGAGACTTTTATTTTATTGTTTATCGATGTGGATTACAGACAGTATTTTTTGAAAACCAACTGAGAAAATCTTTTTCTTTTCTTCCCATTTTCTTATTTACAGGAATGGTTTTTGGGTCAGCGTCTCCATGACAACAAGCCCTCCATTGTTCACCACTACGCCTTTTCTGAAGACCCCACTTCTTTTGGTTACCCTGACCCAGCAGCTGGTTGGGCTTTAAGTGCTGCGCTGCACCAGAGGTGTGTGAGATAGTCTGTTGTGTTTGAAAATGTGTGAAAATTACCTGTTTCAGTCCTTTCCTCCAGCCTTTTTCCCCACATTAAGCTTTTTATTTTATTTTTTTTTTCTCTAAAATGAACCACCTTGTACTCACAAGGTGGTGAGTATAAAAAAATAAATAAATCGGTGCTCATAAATTCTTCACATTACACTTCAAAACCACTATTGGATCACTGGTTAGATCACTCACTTACTGGATGCAGTCTCAACCTTCAGATTTGCTGAAAGGTAACCTCCTCCAAAAAGCTGATTTCTCATTCATTTTTTGTGCCTTTCACTGCCTGGTTTCAGCTTCCACTAGCAGTAACGCTTACATAATCTCTCTTGTGTTTCAGACTGGCTGAGCGGATTCAGTCTGAGAATCTGAAGTCGGATTTCACCATCGATTTGACCCACGAGGTACTCAAAACCACTTCTAGGGGTTTGATGGGGCTTTTGTCAACCTCTGTGTTTTCGTGGCGCATGTTAAAACTTATCTGCTACAAAACTCAGTGTTTTCATGTATCATAATTGTCAGGCTTCAATGAGGAGCCTGTATATTCAGAAAATACATTGTAAAGGGATGTAGGGACGGTTTCCTGTAGTTGCAAAAGTATTTTCACCCCTTAAAATGCAATGCAGGTTATTGGGACTTGTAATACGCAGACACTCTACGGCAGTTTTTAGACTTGAGGTGTTTTTTTTTTCTTTTTACATGAACTTAGGTACAGCTTTTGGATTTTAATATGTATGAAATTTCAAAGACATTTCAAGTAAAAATGAAGACCTTTACTTTCTTTATTTCCAGACCAGCTGGAGACATTATTTCTTGCACGTAGCAAACTGTGCTGGAATAATCTAATTGAAATTCAGGCCATCCTTTTTAAAATGTTCTGCATTTGGAAGTTTTCTTCAATGACCTAAAAGATGACCCAGACAAAGTTAATGAGCCTGCATGTGTGAGGAAGAGAACATATTTTTCCAACTTTCCTTCTGTTAAATTTCAACATTTGCTACCAATGTTGAAAATCTACTTTTCGCTGTTTCAACTAGTTATCCAAATATCTGACATTTGTCTTTCTTTTCTTCACATTTTCTTCCTTTTTTATAGATTGCTTTGTTTATCAGAGAGGAAGGGAGAGGTCCAGAGCTGACCACAGTTCCAGAGTTTTGTACAGAGACAAGAGCCAATTGTGCAACTACATTCACAAACTACCTGCCCAACTGTGTATGTGCAACTCTTGTTTTGATCATAAACAAATATGTTGATATAAGAGAACACACAGAAATAAATAAACAAATCCAGTTAAATAGTAGAAATAACTTTTAAGGGTTTATTGGGATTAGTCTCCCGGAGATGAATAATTCATAATATTCTTGGCAACCAAATTATTGAAACATATTGAAGGTAATAAAACAAACAACATAAGTGGCAGTAATATTTGTTTTGAATGGCATGAAGGCCATTGTTTTAAGTTTTATTTATGCAGAATATTTTTTATTCCTCTAATGGAAACACTTTAATTTCCCCAAGCACACTATGTAATAAGCATTTAGTAAATAACAAAACCTACTAGGGCTGCAAAGATTAGCTGATTTAGGACAGAGGTAAAAAACAACACAATGTTTATTAATATACTCTTATGATATGGATGTTTGGGGCTTAGAAAGTAAATAGACATATTAAGAATTGCTAAACTGTAAACCATGAATGATTTATAAAATCCTCAAATACGTGATTTTGTTTGTGATAATGCAAACTAAATGTTTGCATAAACACGATATGCCAGGTTAGGTTTGTTGAGGCTTACATTCAACAGTCATAGCCTCTTGGATGTTTTCATATTTTCTCACATTACCATTGCAAACTTCAAAAATCTTAATGAGATTTTATGTGTTAGACCAACATTAAGTATCTCGTAATTGCTTACTGATATTTTCTGATAAAGCTTTGAGGCTTTCTCTGAACAGCTGCACCATTTTGAAATTAAATTACAGAAAAGGACAATTAATTTTATTAAGGGGTGTCAAGAGAGTGGAAAAAATTGTTTATTTCCAAACTATCTCAAATGCCTCTCATCATTTGCTTTCCACTAAGCATTTATTTGCTAATTTGTGTCAGTCTATGAGATAAAATTTTAGTAAAATACATTAAGCTTGTAGTTTAATCATCTGTAGAAGTTGAAGTGGTGTGAATGTATTTGAAATTATGTTTGGCACTATGTTTCGGTTGTGGCTTATTGGTCACAGTGAAAGTATAAGTCCTCTTCACCATTGCCAAAGTCATGCCACTTTTTATTTTGTTTTTTAAAAAATGAAATTATGCTTAGTTTTCTCCTGTTTCCTCAGATAACAAATATGTTAAAACTGTATGCAATGATGCAAATTTCTCTCAACAGTTCTTTTCTGTCCAGTTGGAGAGCAAAGATAGAGGCTTTTTAAAAAAAGTCACTGAATGCCTACAGTTTGTAAACATCTGTATATTTTTTCAGAATTGGTAAAACACATAGTCTTTCTATTTCTGTTCCAGGGGAATCCTGTATCAAAGAATAATATATTTGTTGCTGTGAAAACTTGTGAAAAATATCACTCAGTGCGAGGTGAGTATTACATGTGCGATTCTGTTGGACAATTGTGTACCTCCAACTACTTCTCAGTGACTGTTGTAAAAGCATCTCAAACGCAAAGTCTTGGTATATATTCCACTAATGCCTGCTGATGCATATTCTACACATACAACATATCATATTGGTACCTTTCTGTCTGACACCTGAGTTAATCTGTTTACCAAATATCTGCATTTATGTCTATTGTTTGGTATGTTTAAACATGTTCTGCTTAATTTACCATCTAGGGTTAAAATATTTTTTCTAAGTTGAGTTTGCAAGTGATAAATTTCAGCCCTGTGTGATTTTTGGATTTAACAATGGCTCAGTCACTTTTGTTTTCAAGGCTAGCATTTCCTTTCACTTGTTGTTGCTCGTCATTCACAGAGAATCCCAGTAAAATCAATCAAACTTTTAGGTTGAAATGTAGCTAAAGTAGAAAGTTGATTTTACCTGATACTGTATTTAATATTTCAACTGTCAGAAACATTTCTGTTTATTTTAAGATGGCTACAGGTGAATAGCTTCCAATAACCTAATTTATTCCCTTTTCTTTCCCTTGTTAATTTAGTACCTGTTGCTAACCGGCTCAGTCAGGTGCAGGCTGCATATTGAAATTTACATTCTCATCTAAATTTCCTGCTTAAATTTAAGCTGTTTGTGTAATCATCCAAAACATTGGTGTCTTTTTTTTTTGGGTCATAATGAGCCGACAGGCTATTTCACAGCAATTAACATAATCAGAAGCAGAGTGGAGAGCATTTCATTTGCTTTTTTGTGCGTTGGTTTAAACTGAGCTTATTAGAATTGCATAGCAGAATGTCACAATGTCCTCTTCACATTTTACAGAGACGTGTTTAGGAATAAATGAATACAAAATTGCTCCCTCTTGTAATAGATCAAAATTTAGTTTGTTTGATTTAACTAATTGAAAGTCATCATATTTTTGCCTTCCAGATTAATATGCAGTGCGAGAGCATTATCCTTTCTGTCCTTTAATTAAAAGCAGTCTTGTATGATTTAAGGATGCAAGCCTTTCAAGGAGGCACTTTAACAGATTTGGTTTTAAAGTGGCAACCATTAATCTGGTTTCAGTCACTAAAGAGCCAGGGTTTCTCGCAGTGTATTACAATCCTTGCTGGCCGCCAGACTTTATTGACCACAGTCATTGGTGGCAAGTGTTGATTGTTTTAAAATAGGGATTTTAGTACGCTAGTAATAGTGAGAGCAAAGACGGATTAAGCTAGGTTCATAGTTGATGCATTGAACTGCATCAGCGAACGCCCTTCGCTCTCTTCTACGCTACCGCTGGTTCACCACGGCACAGTTTGTCCCGAATGCTAAGGCTAGTTAGCATAGCCAACAATGACGTCCTGAACGAATGTGATTCCATCCCGGCTCTGATTGGTTGTTTTTACTGGGAATGGTGCATTTTTACAGACTGGAATAGTAGCAAAGCTACAGAAGATTTTTTAGCAGGTTATCTGTCTCATACCATACTGTCATGACATGGTGAAAACATTAAACATTTTCGTAAAGGTTTCATATTGCAGCTTTAAGCATACAAATGTCTACTTATAATTGCCCATTTTATGTAAAGTTTATTTGAATTTATTTCACTTTTTTATGTGACTGGCATTGTATAGTTTTTCAAAATCCACTGACTGATCATTAGGATTTAAGTACAAAAAAATATATTTAATTGTATTTATTTGATTGCCTTTTTTTGGTGTTGAAGTATTGTTATTAATATATTCTAATAACATAATTATCAAGTCAAATTTTCTGTTAACTTTGAAGATTTTTTAACACATAAACTCAGTGGGCTGCTGGCTGGTGACCCCAGTGGCCTTTCCACCACTTAGCAGATTTTCTAGGGGAAACCCTGGAAGAGGTCTGTTTGACTCTGTAGCTCCAAAAGGCTGATGTCTGAGTTTAATGGTGATCTTTGGCTTCTCTTCTCTGCTTCCTCACAGTACCAGTAGTGAAGTCCACCTGGGAAAAACACGCTGTTTATTTAGAGTACTATAGCGATGTCACTGATGCCTCCATACCCACCATCAACCTTGGAGTGCCCAATACTGAGAGAGGTGAACTTACTCGCTGCATTTATTGCTTTCTGTAAGCAAAGATGAACATAAAAGACTTCTCTCATAATTTTTTGCCACTTCCTCTTTTTCAGTTGTGTTTGGGCCTATATCTCTTTCTTACTCATGAGTTACAGGCTCATACAGAGTTTGAAACGGTACAATTTTGTCTTTTCTGCCGTTTCTTTCCAGCTCTGCTGCGCTGATACCCACAGGCATCAGGCCTCACAATAACAAGGTCATCAAAATAACCTCTTTTAGAACATTTTGCCTCGACTTCCAACTTATTAGACTTGTTGACCCTCATCATTAGGACACTCTGTCCAGAGTTTGGTAGATGCTTACCTGCTGCAGAGCACTATAAATGGGTGATTAGCAGGCCTCTGCAGGACTTGATGGCATGCTGAGCAAGTAATGCAATTATCTGTCTGGATCAGGGACACTTTTAAAAGATGCTGCCAGCGGGCAATGAGAACGAATGTCAGGGAACATGGCATCCGACACTGAATTACAACATTAGCAACAGAACGATAGTAGTAATAAAAAAACGAGTCACATAATGAACTATATATTTGAATGTTGAATTGTTGTTTTAGAAAAGAAAAAAAACAGAAATTGCCTGACAAAGTCATTACACAGAGCGTACATATAAAAAGAAAAGCCTAACAGCAAGAACACAGACGGCAGAGTTTTTTCATGCAAGACAAATCCATCTGCCTTGCTGTTGGAAACAATGAGGTTGACATGGACATTGAAAATCCCGAGCTACAAAATGCTTATTCAATACTGTCTGGCAGAGAAGCCAACGTAAAAACACATGTATGTCTCCAGTAACTATTGCAAGCAAGGAAAGCAACATAAACAGGAAAATAGTTGGTTCTGATTGGCTAAAGAGCTGGAAAATTGAAAATGTTAAGATATAACTCACTGAAAAATGACTACTGTGTTTTTGAAAATCTGTGGACAGCTCTGTGAGGCGCAAACGTAGAAACCTGCAGGGTTTGGATACAATCAAGTGCAAACTGAGGTTCAAGTTTCATCTGCTTTTCATCCTTTTTATGTTGCTCTTTGTGTCTATATCTGGTGTGCAAAGTGTTACATTAAAAAAACAAACATTTGATAACCAGTAGCTCCTTTAACACCAATTGTCACCTTTACATTTTGTAACAACAACCTTTAGATTTAATTATTTTGGTTTGGGAATTTAATACAGGAAGTGGTTAGTTTTTGTTTTGTTTACAAAGGTGCATCCCCTGGACCACATCTGTTCACTATATCATTTTCATTGCAGTTTCATTATACAATTGTAAATTAACTCTTCATGCTGATAATTAAATTCTGTGTTCTTATTTAAACTTGATTCATTCCAATATCAGGGATTTACAATCATCATTATTTCTTTATGTGTGTGTGTGTGTGTGTGTACCTCAGTACCATTGGAAATCAGAGTTCTCTCTAAATGAGAATTTCATGTTTAAATAATAGTAATATTGAATGAATGTAAAGTAAATTAATAATTATGTCAAAAATGACACACGGTGAAGAGGAAACAGTTTATGGAATTTCAATGCAGTGGTTTCTACATCCAGAAATTATGCATGAAAGCAGCCACATGGAGAAAAATAGAGAAACATTTTAACTTTTTTCTACTGATTCTGGCACACTTTCATCAGTGTCCATTCTTCTGAGGATTAGTCCCTTTATACATGAGGGAAGAGATTAAGTACTAGCTGCTGTTCTCCTATTCTTCCCATTTTCTATACTTTTTTGTAACCTTGCCCTTTTAGTTTTTTCTTTTATTTCCCCACAATCTGTTTTTTACGATCTTTGGCTCTGTTCACCAGCTTGAATGAGCTGTTCACAAACGAACCAGCTTACTCAACCGAGATATAAATATATACACACGACGCACTATAAAAGCACTGGAATGTAATTGCTGTCTCCACTTTTGCGATGTCTCAGCCACAGGACCTTTTTCAGCAGTGCATGCATCTGTACCAAATGTTAACTGTTTTATTAATATCATTTCCTCTCTTGTTTTAAATTTGCACAGACAGGAAGTATCTAATTAGTCACTTGAGACTCGTAAAGTGTTGGCAACAAACTAAAAAAACTGAAGCCAGAGTTGCATGTTTTCACAAAGGATTTCAAACTAACCACAGCACATTTTTACTTCAAGTTTCTCAGATTCATACGATTCAGTTTCACTTAAAGGAAATGGTTAAATATATATTTCTGTTAAAATATGAGGCTTTTCTACCTTACTGTGACATAATTTCCTCTGATACTTTATCATCTGATCTAAATTTTATTCAAGCCAACGGCTATATTTCTGTAAATCCATTCATGTAAAAATTGCAAGCACACCACACATTTTGCACATATGAGCTTTGCTGTAAGACTTACAGCAAAGCCGTAGCTACTCTGTTTAAACATAGATAATATTCAATCACCTTAGTATACCAAATGCTTGTGAGAGCTGAGATAGCAGGAGCTCTGACTATATTTCTGATTAATTCAAATAATACATTTTGACCACTTTTGTGGGTGTTTGAGGTTTGGAATAAGATGATAATTCAATTAGTGTCTATAGAAAAAAAGACATAACAGCAAATAGTTACTTTATACTTGATACAGTATATTTTACATTCCCTATTTTCAGTCAACATGCAATATAAAATATATATGCAGCTCTGGAAAAAAATTAAGAGACAACTTAAAATTATCAGCTTATCTGGTTTTACGTTTTATAGGTAAATGTTTGAGTAAAATCAAATGCTGACAACAAGCCTCTGAAATTCCAAGCAAAGATTTAGTATTTATTTGCAAAGTAACAAAATAACGAAAAAGATGCAGTTCTTTCAGACTTCAAATAACACAAATAAAACAAATTTGTGTTCATTTACAAACGGCAACACGGATGTTTTAACTCAGGAAGAGCTCAGAAATCATTATTTGATGGAATAACCACGAGATTTTCATCAGGGTTCAGTCTTCATTTTTTCCATAGCTGTATGTTATTTATGTATATCATGAACAGTACAACACATAAATCTTGCATAACATTATGACTAGGGCCAAAAAGCAATGGCTTAGACAATTACACACATTTTATGAGTTTTATGGGATGTTCCCAGTCTGGAGTTGATAATATCGGATGAAAACACTGTCCCAGGAAGCAACAGTCAGAATAGAGGCTCAGGGGTGGTTTGAGGAGCACAGCAGGAGATTTTCCTGGCCTACATAATTTAGAGATCTTAATCCATCTGTGAGAAGTTGATGTCAAGCAAAAGGAGGATTTACAGATTATTAGGCAGGTGGCCATAACTTTATGCCTGATCTGATGTAAGATTATAAATGGGGCGACAGCAGCTTCATGGCTGAAACTCATTTAAACTTACCTCTGTGTCGCATGGACCAGTTTTATAATGACTCAATCAAATCATAGAATAGCAGGTGCAGGTGAAAAAGAGAGACTCCATCCAATTCGCATATTCATAGATCTATGCTAGGAAAAGTTGTAGAGTTACATTCTAGATCACTGTGGAGGATGGCAGGGATAATCAGCCGGAAAATAAAACTCACACTGATGTTTTAATGAGAGAGATTATCTGTGTAACTAGTTTCACGAGATGCATTAAGTCGATATTTAATGCTTTGGATTAAATCACAATGTACTGATCTATTTTTAAAATTGAGCAGATGCAGTGTGACTAAAAACACCATACAGTGTGAAATCTTACCTTCATTAGATCATCACATGCCCCTTCTTTTCATGTGTCACCAGCTTGAATCCTTGTCACAATCATCTCATGTGACACACCGATGTGTATGAGTAATATTGAAATCAAACACGACAACGTCTGTTCTCAGACTTTCCGTGTGCTTGTTCTTTACAAGGGCACTGTGGGAAGACGTTTGCCATCATGAGGCGTTTTCTGAGTGAAGCTGTGCCGAAGGTTGATTGGCTCGTCATTGTTGATGATGATACTCTTATCAGGTAACACAGAAGAGTTTTTATCATCAGACACCAAGAAGTAAGCCGTATATGCATTAAAAAAAGCACAGCCTTCTAGTGAGTGTTTTGTTCTCAGAATAACAGTTAAAATGCCTGATGGCACTTTTCATTAAAATGGTTATGTTTACTACTATTTTCTTTCGTTTAGTTATAGAATAAATTAAAATGCAGTCTTTCTTCACATTTAGACATCATTATTATATCATTATCAATCATTATCATTAGGAGTCAATTTATAATTTGCATGATTTACATAAAGTGATTTAAATACAAAAACACAGAATCTTACCAAGTAATTGTGGGCTATTTTCCAGTGCAAATATCTTATTACACTTAAAATAAGACTAACTAACTTAAAAGTAACTTTTCAGTAACTAATAGAGGTTTGTTTTAAGTAAATAATTCTTTAATATTGATGAATAAGTTATTGTTCTGTTGACAGATAAATTCACTTATAACACGAGAAAATGTCCTGTTACAAGTTAAATAATTTGCCAATGGAACAAGAACTATTTCATCAATAGCTGCTGGAGACTTTTGAGCAGGGGGGTGGGGAGGGGATAGTTGGGGGATGAAACTGAAACTGTTGAGCTGGGGGGGGTCGTTTGTGTTTTTATTTTTAACCAAGAAGCAATTAGGCTAAAACGTGATTGAAAAAGCCCATGGGTCAGACAATTATATATTCAAATTGGGTAGGTAATACA
>CAEGAF010071190.1:0-10392 GCA_903067075.1 Micropoecilia bifurca | reverse complement strand
CCCCCCCCCCCCCCCCCCCCCCCCCCCCCCCCCCCCCCCCCCCCCCCCCCCCCCCCCCCCCCCCCCCCCACCCCCGCAACCCCCCGCGGGGGCCAGGAGAAAAAGTTTGGGAACCACTGACAGAGCAAAAAGTAAACACACTTTTTTACCAACTCAACATCAACTAAGCATTTAATTACTTTTACATAGTCTGTATATCAGTGGACAATATTCCAAAAGTGATCCAGAAATGGAAAACATTCTAATTTCAGAAGAAAGACTCTATGCGACTATATGACTGCATGTGTTAAAACGAGATAGAAGATAGACAGAGCTAACAGTTATGCAATATTAAAGACAATAGTTTATCAGATTGTTGAGCTACAAATCCTTCAGACCTGTCCTACTAAACCTTTTCTTCTTCACTCATTTTTCCAAACACATATTTTAAAACGAACTTTTCTGATGTGAGAATCTTTGGAGGAAGGTCAACATATATGATGAGTTGTCTGGAGTCGCAGAGCGTAACTAACTATTGTTGTGGATACAACAATGGTTTGTTCTCTTGACTAAAAAGGCCTCTTTAAGAGGAATTTGTCAAACAGCAAGCAAATAAACTAACCCTGACTGCATTTGTTTTATAACTAGCATCAAAATGGAGTGCATGTTAATAAAGGCAATAAATAACAATGGAAGAGCATTGTTGCAGTGATGTGCTAAAGAGCGGGAGCTTCCTAAAGCAACACAGGCATCAAATTGCAAAGTCATGTTTGTTGTATACGGCATTTTTATAACAACTGAAGTCATTTTATGGTGTTGTAAAATGATACTAGCACAGAAAACATAATATATGAAAAGTTCATTTTCAAAGGGTTCTTTTTAATCAGAGACGAGTCTCATTAGAACACATATTTAATTTATTACATATACATCATAAACGTTGGAACCACAAAAAACCTTGTGCTTTTCTACGTTCACAGACACAACGAGCTAAAAGCACCAGTGTGTTGTTGGCGTGAGGCATCAAACCACCAGCTAATGCTAAAAAAAAAAACTTTCAGAGGGAAAAAAAAGGACAAAACAATGAAACTGCTTTTAGCTTTTCTTTTATGACTCCCAAAACCCGCCCACAATAGCCACATGTCAAAAATGATGCTTCACTTTAAGATCAACTTGAAAAGAACTTCTTTCACACGTTTCATGAATGCACATCTCAAACCTGGCTGTGAACATCTGCATGTCTTGTTCTTCGCTTCTCTTTTCGACATGCCATCCATGCTTACACTCCCCCACAAATACTTAATCCTCCCAAATCCAGACAGGAAATGTCCTCGTCAGTGGAGCACAATGCTTTCGACAGACCCCCTCTGCTCCTTTTCTCTCTCTCTCTCCTCCCCCCTGGCTGAATGATCTATGTGCCCCTTCAAAACGCCCATCTGGAAACATTTAGCCTGAGAAAAGTCACACGCTGCCAATAACAACATGTCTGCAGCAGGTCTAGTTTATCAGTTGTGGAGTGTACCTTGAAGCCAGCTATCAGAGGAACACAACGCCACATTAAGGCATTAAGGTAGAGAGAACAAAAGGAAGCACATTTCTGCCAAAAAAACCCTAAAATTTTTAGATTAATCTCAGAAATTTTCAAGAAAAAAAATGTAAAAAAAAATGTTAAACTTTTCAAACTCAAATTTCCCCTTTATTTCTACAAAATTTCTGAGATGTGTTTGGTGGAAATTTACAAACTCCCCCTACCCCCATCTACAATGACCCCAATACGCCATTTGTGAAGGGGAGGAGAACATGAGATGTCAGCTTTCACTTTTTAAGGAGAGCCACATGTATTCTGTGCTTGTGAGCCATTACTCATGAAACTGCATTCTGCATCATGTCCCCCTCGTTTTTTTTTAACTCTTCCTGGTTTGATGGCATTTATTAGGCCCTGGAGAATTGTTCAGGATTTTAAAAGGAAAATACTGAGATGAATCAGCTCCGTGTGAAGAGGGAAGGACAGGCCCAATTATCTGGAAAACAGTATCTTTGCAGCGACATGCAAAACAATAGACAAAAGGAAAAGGTCATAAAGAGGGAAAGTGGTGGGAGGTTTATCTGAGGACAACCGAGGAAGGAAATAATGAAGAGAAAGTCATTGTACACTTTATACCAGATCTCAGCAGGGAATCGACACTGTTAATGACTGCAAGAGTGAGTGTGGTGGCATATATAAAAAAGATAAACATTAACTAGAACATCTATGTCCAGATAGATATCAGAGATAAAGCAGCAATTAGATTCTAGAGTAAGAGTTTGGCATTGTTTCAAGGAGTTGTGGATTTAGACTCAACAGTTCCTCAGAAACATGCAAAAAATGTTGAGGGGGAAAAAGTCATAGAAAAAAATAAACCAAACAATAATCATTAGAAATTGTGCCCTCTTGTGACAGATTTCAGTAATATGAAAGAACACATTTTTTTTCCCCAAATCAAAACCATAAATGGAAGGATAAAAATGACACACACTCCATAGATAAATGTATCTCTGATGTGATAAATCCTACACTTTTTTCTGCCAATCCCATAAATGAGTGTGGTTTTAGTAGTTGCCAGAAAAACAGCTATTGATGTGTTAAATTTGGTGCAGAAGAATTTCAATATTGTGCACAATTTTGACCTTAGCCTGTCAAACAAATGAGATAAATTAAAGCAATTTTCTGCTAGTGTAAAAAAGACAACACAATTTTAAAATTGTGGCGTTTCCATTAAATAAGTAGCAAAATTAAAACCCTGCGTGAATAAGCTTGTTCAGGAGATATATTCATAATTCAGTCCTGGTGTTAGTGCTCATCATCCATCAGCCAATCAGAGGAGACGTCAGCATCTCATTCAAGCGTTGGAGCAACCAGCCCCTTATACTTGGGAGTGGCTACATGTTCAGCGTTTTGGGGGAAATTAGTTGGCTGTTTTACAGAAAAGCTATGGATTCAACATGTTGGAATAACAAAACGTTTTATGACCTGTGAACAGTTGCACATCGTCTGAAAAACCACCCAAAACAAACCGTCATCCTACTACCACTTCGTTTCTGCCAGTAGTAATATTTGGTTGTTGCTCATGTGACTCGTAATGTGAAAGTGTTTCCATTGCAGTTTTGCAAAATACATCTACTTGAGAAACTTATTGTAGCACAAATACTTTCCATTGGATTAAGATTGGAATGTCAAAGATGTGTGTAAAGGAAAATGATCCAACATTTACACACAACACCAGAAGCAACAAATCACAAAATTTTGAACAGATTTTAAAATAAAGTTTATTAAAATAAAATTGTTGCTTAACATTACCTGTGAAGTAAAATAAAAACATGAATTTTCTTCACCTTGAATTGTTTTGACCTGCTGGTCAACACAAACATGTTTTGTTAAAGGAAAAATAAAATTTACATTTTTAGTCCAAACATAATCAAAAAGACAAACAAAAACACACTTTGGTTGTAGTAATAATGCATTTTCTAAAAACAGAAAAGAAATAAAACAATCCAAGTTGAACCCTCCATATTATTATAGAATAAATTCATACAATTATTTCCCCCCAAAAAAAACATTTGAAGCTAAAGTAAGAGTTCCATTTGTTTATGGCTTTTTCTGTTTTAAATTGTTTCATTTCTGGTTTCTGAGAAGAGAAAGAAAATGAAAACAAAATTTTGCAAAAAGCTTTTAATTGATGCCATTACAAAACTGAAACACGGAACTGTGAAACCAAAACTCAGATGAGCATTAAAGTCACTTAAATGTTGATCAAACTGCATCAAACTGGATGCAGTTTGATGCAGTTTGACTGCATCAAACTGCATCCAGTCAAGAAAAAATATTTTTCAAAACATCTTTCTGCTTCACCGTACTCCGGCTTCTAGAGCGGGAAACTTGCTTATGACAAGCGGTAAAAACTAATAAACCTTAAGAAGAAAAAAAAACACATTTGTTATAAGGCACCTCTTTCTAACTTTAAAATACTGCAGCAGCAACAACAGTGCAAAAACAAAATCCTTATGCAACTTCATTTGCACCGAAAATCTTAACTATATGGAGATTCATCACATTGTAAGGAAGGAAGATGATCCTCCTGTCTTTATTGCACATTTTGTTTCTAAAAGTTTCCTCTTAGTTGAGATTAAGCTATAATTTAGAATAGTTTTAATAATAAAAGCAGTGTTCACAAACTACTTTGTAGATTGGTGTTAGTGTGTAAAACAAATGCTTGTTGGGCTAAAACTGGTCTAAATCAAAGCGCGCAGTAACTCACGTCAATTAATTTTACCTCCGACTGATCACAAAAAAACATTTTATTTTTGTATCAGCGAATTCCAAACTTTTGGTTTCTGACTTCATACAATTCTGTGAAAAGCATAAAAACAGCCTGATTTAATGTTAGCCTTTTTTTTTAACCTTTCATGACAGGTTTTTAAATCTATTCTGAGAATGTTAGTAAATTATGACGTGTCCAATCATTTCTAGGATCCCCATATTCTGTTTTATAACCCAAATTTGGGGTCTGACCTGAACTTTTGGGACCACATCCAAAAAACAGGCTTGTTATTATTTCAAAAGTCTGCCCTCCAGTGGCTGACCCTCAGAGCTGGGTGAGCAGTTTACAAGCATCGAGCAAAAATCAAACCCCATACGATGAAGTCAGTTACATGCATGTTTAGTTTTTTTATTATATACGTCCAGTGTCTTCGATTTAAATGGCTGAATCACAGTACTGTGTGAAATTAACTCCTGGATCTGATTGCTACATCCAGCTGATGGTGAAGTTCTGGGTGAGTCTCAGACCCAGGCTCGCTACTGACAAGACCTGCAGGGGGAATGAAAACAGACAAATATGAAAAATAACTCAAAACAGGATTTCAAATCAAAAAGAACATGTATTATTTTAAGAAACTCAGTCTGTGGAATGCGCTTTATCGTTTTGCAAGCTTAGTTTAAATTGAGCATTTCTACTTGAAATTTATCAAGTGGTGGAGATGGTTTCTAAAGTAAATTGAGAATCTAATCAGGATCATAAATGAGAATGCTGAAGTAAACGTTGGCCACATATCCCTAAAAACAGCCGCAGGCATCAACGTGACCTTCCCCGCAAGCCCACAGTTCACCTGGTTGTTTCTGTAGATGAACGGAAACTTCTGGGAATTCACCAGCACCGCGCTCGGCTTCTGCTTCACCCCGTAGAACGAGGCCGAGTCGATGCTGAGGAACGAGCCTTCCTGGTCGCTGTGCAGCACGCTGGACGTCATCGTGTCCTAGAAAACGAGATCAGCTACAACTAAGACTCACTGCAGCCGATTCACTTCCTTTAAATCAAACCTGGACAATGTCATGCAAAATTAAACTTCTGACAAAGTGGGACCAGGTGAAGCAACATTAGACCAGACTGGTGAAAAAACTCTTTGCACCTGGGAGACGCTGAACACGACGTATGTGTACCGCTCCGTCTCATAGGTGTCGATGGTTTCACCGTCGTCCCAGAACAGATCGCCGCTGGCCGAACCGTCGTCAGACAGAGCAGAGACCAGGTGCAGCGGCTGACCGCTACTGATCCACAGAGTCACGTTGGGCTCCTGAGCAGAAGATCCAAACAGAAATATGATCGGAGGAAGGATTCTGCAACTTTCTCACATGTTTATAGGGTGAATGGATGAACGGACTGAGCGACAGGACAGACAGACTAAGAAGATAAATGGGCAGATCTTTTAGATCAGTGGTCCACAAACTACGGCCCACCTCCACATTTACTCCGGCCCCTGAACAATACCAAAGAGCGTTTAGATTTTTTTTTCCATATACCGTATTTTCTGGACTATAAGCCACTACTTTTTTTCTACGCTTTGAACGACACAGCTTCTATGTAGATTTTTCTTCAACCACCAGGGGGCTTTTTAGTAGGAAGGGAATCATTAGAAGTCAAAATTGGAAATAAAAAGAAAGTGCCCATTAAAACCAGAAATGGGCACTTTCTGGTTTTAATAGGTCTTGAAATAGGAATTGAAATTTGAGAATGTTGTTGATCAGTTAAATAGCATGGAGGGGTAAAAGAAGATTTTCGTCTTTTTAAATACTGGGATCGTTATAAGAATTTGAAGAATAGATATTAGGATCCAATAGATGGCAGTAGTGCAACAATAATGGATGCAAGCTGTTGAAATCTAAAGAAGAAGAAGGCGGCAGCATGCAGTTTCATTTAGCACATGCTAATATCAGACACGAAGGATCAGCACTTTTACTGTTACCATTCGGAAACTACTGTAATCAGTTCAGTTAAATCTAAACTTGGCAAATTTTCTTTTTCATCCATAATAAATGAGATATTTGATTGACCTGTTAAGACTCAAATTTTGGGTGTCCGCTCCCCTCTGCAACAACGTTGTGGAAAACCTAGAGCAGCAGAGATATCAGAGACTTGTAGTCTGGAAAATACGATTTTACTTCATAAATAGTGTTATTTCCTGGATTTTTTTCTGTGAAGAACCCAGAGAGGATCCTTTGATTGTCCTTTCTGGAAAACAATACATTAAGGCTTTCCTGCAATCGTCACACTTTCTGTTACAAACTGACTCCGGCCCCCCACCAGAGAAGGGAAAAGTTATGTGGCCTTCACAGGAAAACGTTTGGGGACCCCCATTTTAGACAGCAAACACGTGTAATAGTTAAACGGATGGACAGACATCCAAACAGAACAATGAATGAACAAATAAAGTCAAGTTCTACACATGCGACAATATCTCCAGTTTGTATAGAGATGTTCTTAAAGAACAAGCTCTTTATTTCCATTTTTAGAATTCAGGTAAGCATTAAAAAAGGATGGATTAAAAACATCATGTTTGTAGAAATTCAGCGCAAATACTGTAGGGAAAAATGTAATAACCTTTTAAAACCTGCATTTGTTGTTCCATCTGTATTTAAAATACATTAACTGGTTTGTACCCAACATGGTAGGAACTACTAATATAGCCTATTCAGTCAAAGTGGAACACTAAATGTCAACAAATATCAGAATATCTGTACTTCCAGCCCCTAAACAGTGAGGAAAACACAATAAGTCCAACTAAAGAGCCTCACCTGTGTTGGAGTAATGGAGCCCTGACGCAGATGCAGGTTGATTTTATCGATTGGTGCGCTGAGGTGAAGTTCTTCCCCTTTGCTGCTTACAGAGTCACCCTGGAAGTATAATGGATGAGCAGAAGTGAGAATTACCCTTTATGTAATCACTGTTTACTAATGTTTATGATAAGCAGACTTACAGTGTAGAAGTCGTACCACAGGCCTTCTGGGAAGTACCCAACCACATGGTCCACTCCAGGCTCCAACACTGGAGTCACCAACAAGCTCCTCCCCCAGAGAAACTGACTGTCGATTCCGTAAGTTTTTACATCTTTGGGAAACCTGGTGGTTGTACAGGGTCAATCAGAGTTCAGTACATGAGTAAAATAAACATCAAGAAAAGCAAAGAGTTGTTCTCACTCAAACATGAGCGGCCGAGCAACAGTGTGGCCTTTAAGGTGAGCGTGATGAAAGAGGGTGTAGAGGAACGGGAAGAAGGAGTAACGCAGCAGCAGAGCCTGTTTCATGGCCATACGAGCTGACGGGCTGAAAGCGGTCGGATCCTGAGGCTGGAAAAAAAACAAAACGTTAGTCATATATTTGTCACTTTTACAAAAATATATACATAAATGAGGAAAGAAATAAGGATGGAAACAAAGAAAATGGAGAGAAAGAAAGAAAAACTAAAGAAATTCCAAAGAAAAGAAAAGGAAATGAGGGAAACAAAGAAAAAAATAGAAGTAGAAACAGGAAAAGAAAGAAGCAAGGAGAAAAAATGAAAGAAAACAATAAAACAAAAAGAAATAAAGAAACAGAGAGAACCAGACAATGTTTTTTCTACAGTTTCTCGTATTGCGTTATGTTTTATTAGATGGATGAGAAAACACACCCTGGACACCCAGGGAGATTAAACTGTTGCAATGCCATCAACCAGAAGTAACTCAAGCTGATCATGATGAACTTTATTCTACAGACTCAGATTTGAAGGCCATCTGTCATTTTAATCAACCACACACTTTTTTATTCTATCTGAAATCAAAACGTTGCTTTCGTTACATAATAAATATAGCCTGTTAAACCAATTTATTGTTCAATTTAATCACTGAAATATTATCTGGAGCATTGAGTGTTTTGCTAAAATTCTGTTTAGATATCCATCATTGTACACCTGATTTTTACCAAAGCAAAGCAGCTTCATTCATCCTTACGGTCATGTCAAGGGAGTTGTGGTTTCGTGCAAAGGGATAAAAAGCTCCCAGCTGAGTCCAGCGGACACAAAGCTCCTCCTGCGGCTCCTCACTGAAGCCACAGATGTCTGCTCCCACCAGCGGGATGCCCAGAAGGTTAAAGGTCAACATACCTGGTGGAAATGGAGAGAAATAAAAATAAGTACAAAAGGAATAAAGAGAGTGTGGAATTTAGTGCCATCTGGTGGTGAAATTGCATTTTCATGCTGTGTGTCAGGACTGTGGTAGATAAAAAAAAAAAAAAAATCCCAATTTTTTAGAATAATCTCAGAAATTTTCTAGAAAACCTTTGGAAATTTTGAGTTTCAAAAGTAAAACATTTAAGACTTTCAAAGCTCAGAAATTTCCACCATCTTAAATTTCTGATCATCTTTCAAGCAAATCTTTGACTTTTCAAGCTTAGAAACAATGCAAGCTTTTTCTAGAACATTTGAGATTAATCTTAAAATTTCTGAATTTTCTGGTGGGAATTTACTCCTTTTTTAAAAATTATTGTTACATCTATAATTCCCCCAATACGTCGTCGTTCAAATGACCCAATGGTGCAAGTTTCAAATTTTGAAGGAAAAATTTACTTCCATTTTAATTATTCACCAGAAATCCTGCAGTAATACATCTGACAGAGAAGGTGAGGAAGATGTTTGTCCTTTACTGCAACACATCATGATGCTCTTGTAAACGTAAGGAAATGTGACTAACCAGCGATGGAGGTGTAAAGGTCCTTCCAGTGGCTCCTGTTGTCTCCTAGCCAGTGACCTGAATACGAGCCATGACTGGGGAATGTGGAGCGAGAGATCACAAACGGTCTCTTTGCCAAAATCCTCTTCAGAGCACTGAACAAGACACAAAACAAAGAAAACAAGAGATGAAAAGTTTATGCCGTAACTTCCCAGCTCCGAATGTAAAGTCCAGACCTTGCAGTGGCTTTAGCTTCCATGAGTCCATAGAGACTGTGCAGGTTATAATGTGTTGACAGTTTCTGCTGTGCAGAGGCACATACAGTTTTAGATCTGAGCAAACCTCCCAGCACACCTGAAACAAAAAACAGGTTGTATAACGGCGTATGGATCTGGATGTTGGAGGACGTTTCTGGTTGTTGTCTTCTACCTGGTGTGTACGGAGGATCTTCAAGACTGTTTGACGGACAACCAACAGTAGATCCATCCAGAAAGTTTGAAGGCTCGTTCATGTCCTAAAGCAAAACAAAAACGGTGTCAAAGAAAACGAAAAAAAGGTTTAGTCACAATAGAACCTCAGACTTTATATTTTATTGTGAATCTCTGTAACAGAGTAGGGCTGCAACTAATTATTTTAGTAATCAATTGTTCTGACAATTAATCGGATAAAGAAAACTTACACAATCTACATGTTTTTTTAATTTATATATATATATTTGAAGTTGTTGTCCAACCGAAGTAACACATTAACTTAATCCTCATTATAATCCATCATAGTTGGTTTTCTTCCCACTTGCGCACATCCGGATGCAGAATAGTGAGATCTGCTGAGAATCAGTGACATTCAGTTCGGATGAATGAGACCTGGACGTTATGGTCGCATTTGAATCGGATACGTATCGGATATGGGTCACATTTGAAAAGAATCCGACCTGTGCTGTTCACACTGCCATGAAAAGATCGGATACAGGTCACATTACGTCAAAAAAAAAAAAAAAAAAAAAAAAAAAACGGAATTGGGTCACTTCAGGCTGCAGTGTGAACGCATCCTTAGAAAGCAGTAACATAATATTCCTTTAGTTTGCGCTTGATTGTTCAAGACAAAGGATGCAACTGCAGCTGAAGTAATATTTCTAACATGTGAGAAGTTTAGCTCTTTCTGCTAGACTTATCAGTATAGTGCAGAGCCAATCTGTGGATTAACCAATTATTAGTTGGGTAGAAAAAAATGCTTACAAGGAGTAAATGGCCTTTGCTAAAACATTACAAAATATGAACAAGTTCAAACGGTATAATGTAACCAGCACAAAATAATCAACCCATATTTTATTTTGGCGGGTCAAAGTGACGGCACACTTTAAGTTCCGGGTCACAGGTGAACTCGGATCTTCATTGCTGT
>CAEGAF010071181.1:0-45984 GCA_903067075.1 Micropoecilia bifurca | reverse complement strand
GTACCTCAGCATCTTTACATTTCCAAAACATTATTTGACATATTTGTATACATAAATTTGAGAAATAACAAAAAAAAATTATGGAAAAATTAAAACCCATTTTGTCCCTATTTTCAAGAATCACTGTTCTATACCTTTACACTTTTTAAGTGTTAAAACAAAATTCATTTAAGAAATGAAACAATTATTTTTTTCTCTCTCTCTGTTTGTACAAAGTACAAACAATCTGATGTTTTTATTAATCTTTGGTAGGAAAACCTAAAATCAGAATACGAATGAAACAATGATAATAGTCCACCATTACATGCCTGATATGTAAAAACAGTGCTACATATCTGTACAGATGCAATTAAATAATGTTGAATTAGTCTAAAACAACACCTGAACCACATCCAGCCCTCAGAAAGCTGGAAGACAGCACACTGAAGGAAGAATGAATTAGCATGCAGTTAACACCACTGACTTTAGTTGTTTATTGAAAGCCTGTACGTCTGATATCAGCCACACTCTGCCAGCGACAAATCCCAAAAACTGTGAAATCACTGAAGTTCCCAGCAGAAGCAGCTGCCTGTTTACTTCACTGTGTTCCTTCACTCCACGCATCATTTCCCTATCTATTATACTCTAAAATGTTTTCCCAAGAGACAGAGCTGTTCAAAAGTCTGTTCATTTTGTCTCTCATTTTAATACGTCCACTTAAAATTCAGCAATAACTTATGCAAGAGGGGTCTGTGATACCTGACGAAGATATTGACAATATTGTTGTATTTTTATGACTGACATAAACATGGCAGACAGACTATTTTAAAGGTTGACCACAAAGGCAAAAGTATTGATGTGAAATTATTTCAAGAAAGGCGTCTCATTAATTATTTTAATAGTACTTTCAGTGTATCTTTTATTACTTGGTATAAATTATGGGTTGAAATAAAAAAATAGCTTTCCATATATTAGACCACAAATTAAACTAGCCAGTTATGATGATTGCCTTTAAAAGGATGCTGGAGAGCATTTAGACTGGGAAAAAAGCTTGTTAAATTGACTTAAATACTGTAGCTTTTGGTTCTACTTTTAATTTTATCAAGTTGGGGTTTCCAACACAGTGATAATCCTAAATGAACATGAGATATAGTTTTTTTTTAAAGCAGGGTAACATTAAGCTTCTGGAATAGGTTACCAAAATCCTCAACATCAACAATATAAATATGTGTGCTATGATTGACAGCCTAGTTTAAATTAGTGCTACCAATTCGGCCAAGAAGAGAAGTCAAATATCTAGCCACTTTATGCCAGAAGCTTGTTGATGGCTACAAATCTGCGTACAAATGTATAATTTATAAGGGACAATTTATAAGGGACATACAAAGAAATAATAAAACCAAATTAAATTGTGAATATCTAGCTCTTCTTTAAAATTATTTTGTATTTTATTTTATATGTAATTGACCCTGTAAAATATATAAACTGATTAGTATTTAGCAGAATATACAAGACACATTTTTTTTGTACATTATATTTCAGCAACAAGGGAGTTTAAAGTGGCTTGTACAATTAAAATATAATACAGCAAACAATTTTGAAACAAACAATAAATATGACATTTTGTCAAATATTAAATGTCATATTGCATGATTGTGACATGTTATTATGTGGTTTAAACTGCTTCAGCTTCCATTTCGTGATGCTATTGCTTAACGTTTGTTTCAACTGCCACTGGAAATGTTTTAATGAGGTGTGAAAATAATTCTCACTAGAGGAGTTCTTACCTTTGAAGAAACCGAATCCTCACGAGGTAGTTTTCAAAACTACACGGAATAATCAAGTACTTTGCTCATTGTTTCTGCAACACTTTAAAATTCCTCAGATACGTACAACTTCAACTGCTGTTAAAATGAGAGTATGTTTTGCTACAACCCAGACAAGGTGACTGGCAAGTCCTTAACTTCAAAAGTGGCTGTCCTGGGTTCGATTCCTGGCCTCAAGTCATTTGCTGCATCTCTTCCCCTTCTCTCTACCTCCTTTCCTGTCAAATTAGTATTCAGGCAAGAAGCTTATTCTGTATTTTAGTAACTTGGTAGCCTGATGAGAAGCCTTCAAAAGCAACTGTGCTGTTGTCAATACAATACTGCAGTTTGAGGAACAACTATCATACTTTCCTTAAAACATGTCTCATTATTTTAAATAGTAGACTTACTTTACCATTATAGGCTTACCGTTCTTGAAAAGGATTATAGTGGCCGTCTTATATCATGTGGGGTCACACCTAAAGTTGACTGGATGGTTACACCAGTAATTATTAATATTGTAGAAATAAAGATTTCTTTTCAAAACATCACATTTGGATAACATTTTTTTACTCCATTCTCTGCTATATTCACCATAGTATCTGTATTGGTCCAAAAGTAAAGCAAGGCCTTTTGTATCCCATTTGTGACTCTGTGCTGCCCACAATGTGATGGCTGATTTAATGGGGTCACACAACAAAGGCTGTGCTGTAGTGTTGCAGGCTTCTTGCTATGTCAACATCTCATGAATTCCAAAACCCTTTTCCCGTCATTTTCATTGGCAGTTCCCCCTGCCTTCTCTCACTCCTTGACATCCACCCCCAGATCCACTCCACTACACCATTCCCCCCCCACACACACAATCTCCCACCCTTTCCCCCTTTGCCTGTCTCCTCCTTCTACCCAACTCCAAACAGGCCCAAATAGAGAGTGACAACTCTTCCTGTTCCTCTACAAAATTCATGATTAATCTTTCATTAATCATGGATTTTTAAAAAACATTTAACTCCCTGGGGCTTTCTTCTGTACTAAAATAAATTAATAAATAAGCCAAGTGCACACAACCACAGACAGACATTGCTTTTTTCCATGCCATATTCCCTTATCATTTAAAAAATGGTCATTGTTTATGGCACCACTGCACTTAAAGGAACATTCAGGAGGAGATTATAAAGTGAGCCACTGTTCGACAGTTTCATATATTGTCTAATTTTAGTGAAGTCAAGGACAAGGTACTTCATGTGTTTGAAAGCATATGTTTTATTTAAATTGTACATTTCCAAAAATCTGAAATATCAGCATATAAAAGAAGCTTCACTTGGACATTTTTGCTGAAACAGATAATAGTATTACATTTATTGATTAAATGATATCCTGTACCAAAACAGAATTGTTTCTTGAGTTCTTTAAGATGATTTCGAACAATGCTTTACAACCTACTTTTATCTGTGACCTTGGCAATAAAAGAGTAGTCTTTGCATCTTTGTGGCACTAATCCATCAATATGCTTTACTGGGTCACATTACTGCAAATTTATCCCTTGCAATTTGAAAGTGACAATATTTACGACTAATTCTCAAAATAGACAGCCAGGTTACTTAAGCCCTGCAAATGCTGGAAGAGAGGATTTTTGTTGGTTATTTTATCTTGACCCACCATTGTTCCTATGAAAAAAAAGCATGTTGAATTGGATCTTTTAAACTCACATTCCAGAATTAGCCTAAACAAAGACGATGAAAGTCAGGCTTGTTTGGTCAAATTATTCAGCTTAATATTTTAACAACAAATCCTTAAGACCCTTACCCCACTGTCACTTCATTACTTTGGCTGAATCATGATAAACTGCTTTATTATGCCTTGTAAATCAAAACTAGCAAACCTACCTGTGCTGCTTTGATAGACTTAAGCATTTCCCCCCCCTCAAAGATAACAAATATTTCAATCACATTTAACTCTGTTAATGAAGAGAGATTGAATAAGGAGGGAGAGGCTGAGCATTGAGAGTGGCTGACAGCTCGGTCTGTGGGAGCAGAGAGCAGAGGAGAAATAGAACAGAGCAGCTGATGGTAAATAGAATAAAAATAAAGTGTACCTTAATTTTTCACCATCTTCAATGTACAGTCTTTAAAATTACAAAATAAAATCTGAATATATTTCTAGAAAATCCCTGATGCTTTGAGCAATTAAGTTTAAGTTATGATATTTCCTAGATATTCATAATTTCTACCTACTTATAGGTTCTCAGTCATCCAGGACATGACAAAAACAAAACAAACAAAAAAATAGCCCATAACTTGTATTGAAAAACACTATAATAACCAATGTTTTTTAGATGTTGTAGCAGACATTAGATCAGTGACACTGAGCCAAACTCATATCTAAACATTTAAATCTCCATCCTGATTTATTGTTCCACCGCCCCAATAATCAAATGTAATTTTCTCCCTTGATGTTGTGGTGCTCCACTTTGTTGAGATAGTTAAGATTCAATTACCTGACCAGATTGCTCTTTGGGTGCCTCCCTTGTTTCCAGATAAATTTCACTAGAAGATCATTTTGAGGGAGAACTACAAATTCCTGAAGAAACTACAAATCATTCCTGAGCTAGGGGCTTCTCAATTCCAGTCCTCTGGGACCACTGCCCCTGCATATTTTAGAAGTGTCTCCATTCCAGAACAGTCGATACAAATTATTAGATGACCTCCAATGAATGACATGAAATGCTGCCTGTTAACCACCCACTTATTCAAGTCAGGTGTGTGGCAGAAGAGAAAAATCTACAGCAAGCAGGGCAGTGGTCCCTGAGGAAAGGAATTGAGAAACACAGTCTTAGGCTAGGACTGTGTATTTCCCCAACACACAGGACCTCAATTTTGGATAAGACAATGGCTGGATCAAATTCTTGCTCTCTAGGCATATGCCAACTTATATTTGAAATGCATTTGTCCTGTTCACAAAGACCATTCTTCCAGTTGTAGTTGGTTTCTGTAGTTATAAAACAAATGTTATTAGAAATACTGATGTTTTCTGAAGGTGTCATAAAGAAGGACAAATGACCTACAGAATAGGGTAATGCTTGACAATAATTACGTTTTCGCTGTCAGAAACCAACACTCAAATGTACCCTTTGGTTGTATATCTCAACACCACCAAACAAAAAATAAAAAACTGAATGCCACAAAAATGGATCTCAGTGGGCTGAGAAGTATAGCCCACTGTGCAATCCTGCTTTGCCTTCCTGTGCAATCCCGCTTGAAAAAACTTCTCGCTTCCAGCACAGTCTGGGCTCACGCTCCTTGACTCAGATTGTCTCCAGTCAACTTTTGACCAGGCCAATTAGCTAACAAAGGGAGAAGTTGTGAAAGATAACATATTTTCTGCCCTGTTTCATAAGGTCTGCGTGTAGTTTTAGCAATGGCAATAAAGGAAGTGAACTAAGTTGTTCAGTCCATGCTGGCCACTTCCACACATTGAATCGACATTAACTGCCAACTCATTCAGATCAGCACTTCTCTCTTCACAGTGGAGGATGATTGTTTGTAGCGCAGGCAACTTCTGGTAAGCTTCTTAGCGTTGAACTGGTACATACGTCACGGGCAAACGTTAGTGATTGGATAGAGTCCACGCCTCCAGGACGCAATCGTTTTTCCAGACCATCTGGAGGAAGCAAAGTGTAGTACAAGGGGTTGGTTATAAGAGAGAGAATATTAGGCACTAAACAAGAAAGAAAGAAAGAACTAAAAAAAGAAAGAGAGATAGATAGATAGATAGATAGATAGATAGATAGATAGATAGATAGATAGATAGATAGATAGATAGATAGATAGATAGATTCATCATTTAAAATAGTGTTTTGCATCTTCTTAGCTTTTCATACCAAACTTTCATATTTAAGAAACATCTGCAGTGAAGTGATGATCAAGAACAGTTAATCGACAATTTGAAGCCAGTGACCTGTAGTCAGATCTTGAGAACTGCCCTTCCCAGAGTTTGCCAGCTCAGTAATTAACTGTGCAGAACAGGGTGGCTCCAAAGGTAAGTCTCAAAAAGACTTATATGATTAATGCGTAATTTCCTCATCTACAAGGTTCTTGTCCTTTCTCTTGTAGGAATAAAGTCAAAGAGTTTGTAAAGCCTTATTCTACGTCATTGTTTAACTAACCCCTGTGTCTACAATTTTTATAAGCTGTATTTGTCTGAGAGCATATTAGCCATACATGAGCAAGAATGAATAATGTGTCCCAATTACAATTTGAGTTACACCAGTACTTTGCTTTCCTAGAGATTTTACCGCTCTCAGAGAGGTTGCTTGAAATGTTGGGCTGAAGTTGAATTGTAGGACATTCATATTTCCGCACACCCTTGAAGGTCCACAAGACACACTGTGTTGTATCTGTGATTGGTTTGCGTAGATATGCTGTTCCTAGGTTTTTAGCCAAAATTCTGATGTTTCTTTGGATATCAGATATGTCTATCTTTAGTGAAGCTATAATATAGAATGTAGAGTTAAAAAGAAATCTTGCTTGGTCAGATCACAATAGGATTTATGTAGCTTATGCAGTGTGGACTACCGTGTGAGTTAGTTTTCCATGTTGGTATTGCTTAGTGTTTTGAGGTCTATATTTTTGTACTGCCAGCAAGTGCTAGCTAGCTACCACACGGCCCGTCCATGCTAAGAAGGAAGAAACTTCCCTTTGCTATCAATTCTACTAATACTGTTTTCTTTCTGCCCACCTTGAGCCCTCTTCAGTTCAACACTGCTATATAGAATATTTCCTGATCGAAGCATATTAAAATTAAACTCCCAGAATGTCATTATCTTTCAAAATTATAGCTATTGCAGATGTTGCCGTCGAAAGCTTGCACTCAACTTATCTGAACATCCGGGCAACTTTAGCTGTCACAGGTGTTTGTCAATATTAATGAGCAGATGTGACGTCACTCTTGATCAGTGCCATACTGCTCCTAGATTACTCCTAATGACCGTCAGCTGGAGACCCCACATGTCGACAACACTGCAGAGAGGAAAGAACTGGCCTATTTTCTATTGAGCACATCTGATATATTCAAAAGAAGTAAATGTAGCTTGAGAAGCTGAAATACTTGACATGTGACTTTAAGGGAGTACAGTTGGAGTACAGGTGATTGGATGTGCCTCCATAGTGAAGATGAGGAAGACAGTGTGAACTATTAAAGTATATTTTAGTGTATAATGTCTTAAAAGATATACTAATAAGCATTTTTAGTGGGGGTCTCAGTATTTGCATATTTCAGTGGGTTGTGGGTGGATGTAGTCTCTAACCTCCATGAATACAGAAGGTCCGGTGTATAACTGATGCACTAAATGTATTTGGAGTATCAGAGTAATTGTGGCTAGATGATAAAATGCATGCCACACTTTTTAGATTGTCCTTTTTAAACTACTTATCCTTTTCTTTTCGCACTACGACTATGCAGTGTTGTACATAGGTCCTTCACATTAAGCACTAATAAAACCTGACATTTGTGGTTGTAATGTGAAAATGAGAGTCCAAGGCCAATAAATACAGTTATATGAAATACAGCACTGAATACAGTAGTACCCTGCACCATTATTATGTCTTGAAAAGCACAAAACTATAAGTCAAGCTATTGCAGCAAAATGCTGCTGATTACTTAGAAAATAAAGGTGGTCTCACAAGAAGTTAAGATTGGTCACATTTACTGTTATTTTCAGATTAGTTTATTTATTTATTTATTTCATCATGAAGCTACTGATTTACATTCCTATTTACCTATAACCCTCTTGGCCTGGATAGTAATAAATGTCTTCTATTAGTTATTAGAAGATTCAGGCTATCCAATAAAGAGAACAATAAGAATAGTAGTTATCCTCCAGATGCACTCTGTTCCTAATATTTTCATAATATTGATTTTTCACTTGCACTTATTCTTTCTACTGTCAGAGCTTGAGGAAATAAAGATAACTGCACACATGTGATGAGAAAGAGAAACAATATTCAAGAAAAAAACTTTTTCTTTCTTTCTCCATGCATAAATGGCTCCATAAAAACAGTAAATATAACCTTGGGAGGGATTATGTGCAGTTATCTGTCTTGTGATGTCTCACAACCAAGTATTTTCCACACCACTATCTTGAATAGCAATGTGGAACTATTCTACTCACATCCTGCATAGGATACGAGTGGAAAATGAATGAATAGATGGATGAATAGATACATGCAATCAAAACAATCTTTACATGTCAAAATTGTGTTAATAAACATAAAATATAGACTGGTCAAACACTGAAGGTATAATGTGGCACTCCTCAAAGATGGGGTCTTTTTTTTTTTACCCTGGAGACTCCATTAGAAGCCCTGAAGCATTCCTAATGTTTGAAAACAGATGTCTTACAGCAGCAGAGAGTCTCTTAGTGCTCATGCTTCCCTAGAATATTGGAGGGTGTCACGGAGAAAGAATCTGTTCTTGGCTAATGCGATCTTCTGCAGCTGTTAACAGGAGTTTAATAATGGTCTAAACAACAAGCATCCCGGAAAAGTATCACAGTTAATGGACCCCGACTGCCAAGATAAGCACTTTCTCCAATGAATCAATGAAAGGTGGAAGAGTGAGTCTAAGCTGTGAAACATGTCTCCTGTGCAGACAAATTAATGCAAAATGAGTATTCACATTTACAGTATGTGTCTCTATTTTTTTGAATAGGAAGTGATTCCTTTCTTACATTCTTCACTTCTATGTTTCCTTTTTGGCATAAAGTCTATTAGGTAATCAGGAACCCGTAGAACGCTTCAATGACAGAATAAATAACTAATAATTAAATGTCAACTAGATAAAATACTTTTAATAACTTCTACACACAAAAACGTTTCCGAAATGATTAGGTATGTTCGACTAGAGTGACGCACATATTTTTTGTAAATATTATTTGCACACGAGAATGGGATTTTATTATCTCGTGTTGTAGCAAACATTTTCCCAGTGTCACTCTTGAAATTTCACGAGTCAAACCATTTTTTTATGGATCCACACAGAATACAGACAAATATGAAGATTCAGTTTAAGACTTAGGTCAAATTACAAAACAAAAACAGCTCACTATTAAAAAAAAAAGGTAAATATGGTTTAAATAATGTTTACAGTTGTTCTTTAACATATGAACATAAAGCTACAGAAAATTAAGAGAGTAATCAAACAAGAATATTTATGAGATATTAAACAAAACAAAAAAAAAGTTATCTGCTTTACACAATTTCAACACACCATACATACAGTGGTAAACGCAACATAGACACAAATGTAGCACTCTAATGACGGATGACATTTAATGTGTAGCATTTAACTTTGAAAGAGTGGACAGTCTTCTGTCAATCAACAGCTTTCATTTTTGTCTTAATTATAATGTCATGTTGTCGATGTTGGTTTTTTCCCTGCTTTGAATATTATTCAATACCTTTTTTCAGAAAACCTGTGGGAGCGGGATGGCTCCAATCATCTAAGCAGATTTGTGACAAATGCAACAGATTGCGTTCAGTATGATTACAAAGTAATTAAAAGCACCTTACAATCTGCAATGTGTAGGCAGTCAGTCAAAGGCTTTAAAACTGGAGTAATGCGATGTATTGTTCTTCCCCCCCATTTTATTCAGCTGGAACCTGTGGATTTCATAGAAAGGCTATTTTCATTTCAGAAAGACCAGAAAACAGAACACTCTGCCAATCGACTTGCCAGAAAATTAAAGTATGCAGCAAAAACTCTGCACTGAAAAGAAAGAGAAAAAGTCTTACGTCAGCAATGATCTTGAAAAGATAAAATGCATTTTAAACTAGAAACAAATTCATTGGTGAGATTTTGAACTTTACTCTAAATTGCCTTCCGATGTGAGCATGTTGTGCATCTGTTGTCTTTATGTTGATTGTGAAGGGCTGGTGCCCTGGCTGTCCACAATGTCCTCATGTCTAGTATTGGGATGGACTTCAGACACATATTGTATTTCAGGAATTCTGCCCAAATTAGTCATTTGGAATATGAATGAATGTGGAACAGGGTTTAAATAGCAATCTATATAACTAACATTTACTTGGCAAAGTTCTACTTAATCTGGTGAAGGGATTTCCAGAGTCCTTTTTTTTTCTTCCATGCAAACGTACTTCAATTTTAAAGCTGGCTGGTTGATATGTAAAATGTAGGCCCATACCGCTTACCGGGATGACCAATACCAACGTTGTCACTTTGTAATATTACCAGAAGCTTCATTTCCGAACAAGGTTTTTTCTTATACTAAAACAGCAGGTCTTAGTTATGTTTGAATAGTATGTTAATTTTAACCCAATCATAGGTTAGCTGTTTGACTTTTTCCAAAACCAGCTGAAAATGTTCTTCATATGATTCATTGGACTCTGTAATTAACTTCCACTCAAAGCTGTCCTGAATAACTGACTGCAAATCCTTTCCTTTCCATTTTAATTAACCGCGGCCTAAAGCGTAAGTGGGAAAGTGAGGGAGGAAAGAAATGAGTGTGAAATAATGAAAGAGATCAAATCTTAAGTAACTGGCAGCAGCTTTGACAGAAAATTAGATTAATTTTCTGCTGAGAGCAATCACTGTGATTTGAACTGATTAACGCTGAGAACGTTTCTCGGGTAGCACCAGTTGCATGTGCGATAAGAAGTGTACTACACATATTTACCTCACCAGATCAAATAGTGATTCTTTCTTGTTGGGTATCTGTCAAGTTTCAAGAATCTCCATGCAGAGTCGGGGGGCTTTTTAACTAAGTAGGAATCCCATCCTAAAACCTGTCCATTTATTAATTCACTTCTGTTGTTGCTCCCTGTTGGAAACACAATCAGAACATTCAGCAGTTGGCCAGATTATGCCATGCCAGGAGACAGTCAGTTTTTTGTGGGTGGGAGATGCTTATTTGGAAAATTTAACCACTAAATATGTATAAATGTTAAAATAGATTGAAATAATCATTTTTGTAAAATTAGGCACCTAAACAAAATAACAGAGAAACTGATATCAGTAATTTGAGCTGACTTCTTTGAAGAGCATGGATACATAATAATAGTTCATCTGTCAGTTGTATGCTTTTATCTTAAAACAGTCAGAGTTGCAAATCATTCTGAACAACTATGTAATTACAAGACAACAGAATAATAAATTCTATGAAATGCAGAAGTTAATAAAAACAAAGTTTTAAAAAATGAGCCTGAGAAAGAAACCTAAAAACCCAGCTGTTAGGAAACGAGACAGTGAGAATAGTAGTGAAATTATTAAGAATGTCAAGCTGTCATAATACCAGTTTAAATGGACACTGAGACAACAACTACAGAGACAGAAGTAGGTTTAACAAATTTATTGATATGTGCAAAAGAGGAAGAGGGAGCCCAGGAGTGGCTGCAGAGGATCAGACCAGAGGAAACACTACGGAGAAAGGTAAGCTGGTTATGCGGGTGATTTACAGGTAGGGGAGGATAGAGAATGGATTTTAGGGGCTTACTGTCTGAAGATGTGGTTGGTAGGGAATGGTGACATCTGGAGAAGGATGATATTTCAGATAAAAATGGATGGTGGACAGTTAGGCTGCTAGATGGAGCTGTACATCGGTGGAACTGAGATCCATCCAGATGACGCGTCAAAGGAGCATCAAGGAGAGCATGGAGATCCTGGAGTCAGAGGTGGAGGTAAGTTCTCAACTCGATGGGATGCAAGGGACCAAAGAGCTGTGGGAGACAAACCTCTGGTTAGAAACAAGTTGGTTCCTCAAAGCGCAAACTAGGGCTGAGCTAAGTTGGCCTGTTACCACACTAGGTCCTGAAACCATCGGATGTCTGCCTCAGAGAGTCTGCTCCTTCTTACAGCCACCTCTGATTGGAGGTAACCATTTATTTTGAAAGTCTTCTGGCTGAAGTAGAGGAGTTGCTGTTCTTTTTTGCTAAGTAGTGATTTGCAACAAAATAGCTGATTTGCAACAAAATAGCAACACATAATGATTGTCTGACTGTGTGACATTTGTTTTGTAGAGTCCTAAGTTCACCATGCAGTGGTGCAGCTTTTTCTGCGTTTTTGTTTCAAAAAAATGACTGGTAACCGATTGGATTAATGCTCTCTTGTGTCACTTCAGATTAAATGTTGCTACAGGTTTCCTCAGTTCACCTGTTTTCAATTTTAAACAAGCGGACTGAACAAAGGTTGAGATGCTGTTATGACCAAACCCTGCTTTGAAGTTCACTTTATTCATGTCCTGTCTGCTGTGTCCCTCGGTCCTCCTTATATTGTTTGTTCACTTTGTTCACTAAGGCTTTAACAGAACATCTTTACACACAAGTAGACACACCTTTTTTCACTGGGACATTTCTAAATGCATTGGACTTTATTTAGAAATATTAGAGTAAAAGGTGCTGGTGGTGGTGGGTTGTGTGGATACAGCTGCACTTTAGGGTTTAATTATTCAAAAGTTCTAAAACCTTTAGTAATTTTATCTATTTCAAAATTAGCTGCAACTGTGTGTTTATTCATCATATAAAGTCCCAAAAGAGTACTTAATGATTGTTTTTAGCTTGTCATGATATGTTCAAGAGTTATTAAAGTACTGAAACAATGTACCAAATAAAAATTACATTTGACAAACAAATTTTCAAAATATTCCTGCTGAAATTAGGAAATATTTCTGAAGCATTTGTCCAGAGCGTGTATAAATAAATACTATTGTATGCAATATTCATAAGAGCCATGCAATTAAATTATCCACCCAGGTTACAATTTTAATGAGTACTGTCAAATAATTGGCACTAATGAACTTCAAATAATAGGCTATTGACTGAAACAAGAACGGAAAGTTAATTGAGAAGCTGTGGCATGAAAGCCTTAACAGCAACTGCCACACAATCCAAATCATTAAAAAGTTTTTAACAAGTGAAACAAAAAGGAGACTCATTTACAAAATACCATAACAAAGTCATTATTAAATACTGATAACAATGCTTTGCCTATCATCATTGATCTGCACAAACAATTCTCTGTTACAGAGGGTTGCAGCCAATCAATAGCAAGCTGGGAGATGTGTATCCCATGTATTAGATGCCCCACAGAGATGCTTTGATCAGTGTATCAATTGATCATGCTCAAAATTAATGGTACACAGACATGGATTAAAGTGGATACAGAAGACTAGTGATCCATTTATATTAATTTCATTTTATTTTAATTAGTTTTTTCTTTCTAATGCACATTTCTTGTTGGCTTTCTTATTGGCATTTGATTAACAGATGTATCTGGTTATTGCTTTGCTGTTAAACAATAGCAGTGCTATATATTTTTTATGTCTTTGGCTTCATTTTCCTGAATAACTTTGCTTTGTAAAGTTTTATGGACAACTTCTTTCCCAAATGAGCAAGATGTCAGAAAGAGTTGATAATTAATGTATTATTATGATCTTTATTTTAAAATTTGCTTTGTTTGTCATACAACTATGGCTGTGTAAATTGTTAATAACAAATTGGAAGAAACTCACATAAATCTCACAAAAGCATGAGTTTTTTTCTGTCCTACCACTCCAAACACAAACTTTGGAATTTGCTAAACTTTATCATGTCTATACTATTCACTTTGGTAAGATGAGACTAAAATCAGCCTTTTCTGCAGCAAATACTCCAGATGGAGACTGCTTATTAGAGTGCAATGCCAAGTGCAGATTTTAAGTGAAAATATATTGCCTTTTATCAGAAAACTGCATATAAGTCATGATTGGGTCTTTCAAATGGATTCTGATCCACAATGTGTGATCCCAGGGCAGGGTGCGTTCACACTGCAGCCTGAAGTGACCCAATTCCGATTTTTTTGATGTAATGAGACCTGTATCTGATCTTTTCATGGCAGTGTGAACAGCACAGGTCAGATTCTATTTTGAATGTGACCCATATTCGATACGTATCCGATTCAAATGCGACCATAACGTCCAGGCCGCATTCATCCAAACTGAACATCACTGATTCTCAACAAATCTCACTATTCTGCGTCCTGATTTGCGCAAGTGGGAAGAAAAACAACAACCATGACGGACTATATGATGATTAAGTTGTTAATATGCTGCACCGGTTGGACAACAACTTCAAATACTGTATGCAAGCTAAGCTCCACCGTTAGCCTCCATGTTTACTTCCGCAAACACTGAGCTCTTCTTCTTTTTATGGCGGTTGGCAGAACACTGAGAACGCTGACGCTATTGCGCCCTCTACTGAGCATGCGGGACACTTTCAGGTCGTTTGCCCGTTTACACTGCAGAACACATACAGGTCACATTTACTGACAGTGTGAACGGCCCTGGCAAAAAAATCGGAATTGCCAAATAATCGGAATTGAGTCACTTCAGGCTGCAGTGTGAACACAGCCTTTGACTTCCCTAAAGGAGTTCCAAGATTCAGCAGCTGAGATGGGAGAGACTCCGCATACAACAGAAAAAAGTCAGAAAAAAGAGTTTTATGCACTTTATGTCCGATTTGCCATAACTATTTATTGAATTCATTGTCGCTAGCTGGGGTGGCAACAGGGGTGGCAAGGCTCTCGTTTGGGGTGGCAACTGCCAGCTGAGAGTGAAACTCCCTTCAATCAGTGCTCCTCCGCAGCCCTTGGGGTTCGATCGAACCCAAGTTAAGAACCACTGAACTAGAGTTTCCCAAAAGGCATGTGGGAGACACCATGGTGCTATCCGGGGGGTGCTTCTTGGCAGGAGGCCCTGGAAGGCTGGTAAAGATTAAATGTAAAATGAATGCAACAAAATATGTAACTACAGCTTCCAAGGACATTTATTTTCCAACAAGACAATGACTTGAAGTGTCCAGCTAAAGTTACACAGGAATCGCTAGAAGACAGCAAGGAAAATGCTGGAGTGGCCTTGTCCAAGTCCAGGACAATCTGATTAGAGACTTTGTGGCCGGATTTGGAAACAGCTGTTTGTAGCTGAACGATGCCCATGCAACTGTTCAGAGCTTAAAAAGTTTTGAATGGAAGAATGTAGTAACATTGCAGCATCCAAATGCACAACCTGATTAAGACGTATCTACACATATGTATGCTGTGACTGCAACCACTTGAAGGGGGTGAATATTTATGCAGTCATTTAATTTACGTTTCATGGTTTCAATTAATTGTGATTATTTTATGGAAATCAGTCTTCACTTTGAAATAATGTTTTGTAAATACTTTGTCAAAACTTTTTATTGGCCCTGTAAATGCTATCAAAGCCATGTGGAGTCAGAGAGGCAAGCATATGAAAATCATAATAACTCAGACTGTGCATGATCTGAAGAGATTGTGCCTTGAACAACGAACAAAGGCACCTCTCTGTAAGCCCCAACAATATGAAATGTTACAGAAGAAAGCTAAGTGCAGTTTTATTGATCAAAGGGGTTTGTGCAAAATAGTCTTGACATAGAATTGTTTTCACTACTCAATAAGTGCACTTAAATTAAAGTTAGATTTTATTTTCCACAGCTTTCATTGTGTGTTCGTAATACTGCAAAAAGATTCATTTAATCTTTTACACATATTTAATAAGGAAGCCAATACATTTGTCCAACTTATCCACTATGCTTGTTTTCTTAGTCTTTTAAAATACGTTTTATTTGAATCATTTTCTTTCACCCTTACTCCACACAACTTCACAGCCCCCCCCCAACATTAATGCCCCCAGTCCACCCTGTTGTTCTTAATAACTTTGTAGATTGGGGGTGGAGAGATTGAGCTCCGCTGAGGTGGTTGAACCAGGGCGCCAAACTGGCTAGGACCACCTCTGGTTTCAGGTAACTAAGAACAGATTTATCCAATAAATTTGAAAATGGATACCATTGACAGTTGTTTGTCAGATTAAAAGTTGTTTGTCAGATTTAAAAAAAAATCTTTTCAAAATAACCATAGAATACTTTTCTTTTTCTTTTTATTGGTCTTCATTAGCCATAATCAGAAAATCATCAGTTAATGGGAAATAAAGGCTTGGATGCATCAGTATATGTGTAAGCTGTAAATGTTTTTTACTGAAATAAATGAACTTTTCAATAATATTCCAATTTACTGAACATAACTGTTAACTGTGGGCTTGACATATGGAAAAAAAGTCACTTTAAAAATAATATATATTTGAATGTTCATGTTCATTGTTATTTTTCAGTAACAGAAACAGACGCATTGTCATGACAAAAATAATTTAGTCTAACTGCCAAAATAGTATTCTCCAGCTCATTCTGTGGCTTTATTTTCCTCTCCAGTTTTTGCATTTGTGCCCATTAACTCATTAAAAAAAGGAAAAGCAGTGGAATGAAAACACTGCTTGAACATGTTGGCAGAAAACACTTCAACAGTTTGCAAATGAGGTCATTTTGTGAAGCGATGTAATGACATGAATATTTTTCATTAAGTTTATGCTAAAGATGGCTGGACAGTCAATCTTATCTGCCCAGTGTCCTCCCGAATAAATGAGAGAAATGGCCAATGTCAAGGGTGCACTTTACATAAGTTACCTGGTTTACTTGTAAACTAGATAAGTTACCTAGTTATTAATTTACCTAGTACCTATGTAAACTAGTAACAACTTTACATCAAACTAGGCTGATGTAAAGTTTTGAAGGGGATTCTCTTTTTATTTGTTGACCTCAATCTAGAACATCTTCTCTATTTGGGTCATGTAGGCCATTGCTCACTAAACTTCAAATTTGGTGTTTTGGGAGAAAGGCAGGACTTGTGTCTTGCTGACATTCTAAAATAAATGCTCTATTGATTTGAGCAGAAATACACAGAAACGCAGAAAGAGGGAGAGAGGACCAATATTCTACTGTATCGATCGCTCTAAATACTGTAGCCGATCTATTAATATCCCCCAAGGTGCAGCATATAGGACAGCACACGCTTTGAGGAAAAGACCACAGGGTTGTGGTATTAAGCCTGCGCATACACTGTCATCGAACTTGGATCTGAATGTTTAGCTTTAGAGCTATGTATGTGTATGAATTCAGTGTTGATGACAACCACCACCATCCCCGATTGCCTAAAATAAGAGGCATTATTAAAAACTAATATCAGGGCAAAGAGTAAAAGAGCAAACAAGCTTAGTTAGTTTTTAAACCATTAGCTTTGCAAACGGGTACTTTTTGTACCATAAACTAAAAAATTTATGTTTTCCAAACTGTTTGAAAATGAAGTTGATGACACAGCAGTGTACACCCTTTAAACAGAATTCCAGAAATAAATGTTGATTTTTTCAATCTGTTTCTTCATTGCCTTTAGCCATTTGAGATGTTCTAAAGCATTACTGTTTTATAGAGTTTTTAGAGCACATGCTGCTTTCTTATTTTAACATTTACTGCAGACTTTTAATAATTATTTTTTCTTTTTGGAATTTATATGGTTTCCTAAACACTAACCAAAATTTTAATCATTAAATTCATGCTTTTTCTTTTACAATCCTAAAAAAAATAAACATTTTGATTTATAAATGTACACCAAAGCAAATGTTACAAACTGCATAAGTTAAAAAAAGTGAATTATAAGACTTTAAGAATAAGACAGAAAAAATTATACTGGTTCATATATATACTGGTTCATATAACCAAAAGGTAGGCAGCATAAATAAAAAAAAAAAAATAGTGTAATTGACATTATTCTTAATAATGAAAGAACTGGTGATGTAAGAGGTTGGATGATGCATTTCCATAAGTCATAAAACATTTTACTTGACAAGATATTTGAACAAACTATATTTATATTTATTTCTTCTTACACTCTTGACTACATCTTACTAGGTATCTTTTACGCACATTTTAATTTCACCTTTTTTAAACCATCTGCATCATGATTATTAAGGTTACATTTAGAAAAAAAAAACTGAAGTGATGGTTTTTAGTGGCACTTCTGAGATCTAGCAAAACACAATATGCTAGATCCATCACCAATAATCTGGAAGTAAAAATAGATGCAAATCTTAAAGTGGAAAGCAAGATTTGTTCTAAGATGTGTGTCATTCTAGGCAGTTAGATAAAGTAAAGCTTTGCCATAATAATGAGCTTTATTTCCGGGCTAGGAATGAGTTAATCTGGCCTTTGCAGAACATCTTTCAACTGGTTCAAAAAGTCTGGGCATCTTCTTAAAACATATTTATTTTCTTAAGCTTCTGGCACATTTGAAGAGACTGACTAGTTTTTAACATGTTGGGTTTTCATTTCTTATTATTAGTATTTTCAAATAATGGTAGTATGATGTAGTACAGTATCATAAATAAAAGCATTGTTAATGTAGCCATACAGAAAAAGAACAACATTTCAAACTGGAAAACCTTTAAAGGCCCCTGGTTTAGGTTTGGGTTCACAAATTACTGTAGAGCGATCGCCACTCCTGAGGTCCACCCACTCTCTGTTCTTTAAGATTCCTGGATGTGACCAGCATTTCCCCATTAAAGCAATGTTACCTGTCATAGAGAAGTGATTATAACAAACACAGAAAGCTCCATTTGTAGGAGAGAATCACAGAAGCACTGAATGTTGCAAGTTCGGGTTTCTCTTTTATCATTCGAGTTGAAAACTTGTTGTAAGATGTGCTTTAATGAGGTACTAAGATGAAATATCCTGCCGCTCTCTGAAGGCCCTTTCTTTTTTTTTCCAGAAAAAATTGAAGTGGCCACACTCAGACTCTATCGCCTTTCATTATAACACTTAATCAGCTCACTGTGTACACCTTTCACTTTCTACATTTGCAGCCAGAATTTACCACCTGAAGCAGTACCTAACACACCCTACTCAATTGTCAAACTTGGCAATATTCTTAGAGTCTGACTCAAACTTTACAAGTTGCTTTAATTAATCCTTTGCCATGGCAATAAGAAAAAAAAAGACAGCACCGAGATATGTGTAGAGGTTGGAAACCTTAGATGAAGAAAAAACGTGCTGAAGGGTGAGGCAGTCAAATATGTAAAACCAACGTTGCTAAACAGACAAAAATAAACCCAGAACTGACTAAAGGTAATGAAATGAAAGAGATGGTGGTCCTTAGACTCGGCATGGACTGTCACGTTGTCAGCATGTTGTTAGACTAAGTGTTAAATCACCAGTCACGTAATTTTCTTCGAATGTTACTTGAAGCAGACAAATTAAACAAGATCTTTAAAAGCAATTTAAAGGACAACCTGCATGCACTAAGCACACCGTTAATAAACGGTTTTTCAGCTTCCAAGTGCCAAATAACTCAATCCCTGTTGAGGATGATTCTGACTGTAAAATTTACCACAAGTCTATCTGACTGCTGAGAAGACAGGTAGGATGGGATGCAATGAGAAGAAAGTTAATAAAGTTGATTGAGCACCATAGGACTTAGAAACCCTTTTTCAGGCTTTTGATTATGACACTGCATATTTAAAGGAAAACACTTGATGTTATAAAACTTGCAAATAAATAAATAAATACATAAACAAAAGAAAATGAAGATTTCACATAGCTGCACTATGAGCAAGAAGATATTTTCTTTTTGCCTTTTAATGACTTTTAACCCTCAGACACAGTGCACACATTTTTGTGCCCTGTCCTCTGGGGTTGCACTGACCCTGTGTGCACTTTTATAAGTTTTTTCTTTTTTGTTTGTGTGGTCTTGAAAATTGACAACCCTCGGCCCTGTTTCCTGCTGTCTGACAGTTACATTTTCTGCATTCCTCCTGGTCCACCCAGGTGTTTTGTAGAGCTGAATGGTTGCCACGAGACATTGAAGGATTTCTCAAACATGCATAAAAACATCTAGGGAACATTCCAGGTATGTTTTTGAAGAGGGAATAACATTATAATTGATGAAAAGCTAAAAAAAGTTGATTTTACATTATATTGCCCCTTTGCTTTTTTATTTTTTATTTGTGCAGTTGTGAGAATTAACATTTGAGATTTTCATTAGGTCCAGAAGATTTAGCTCTTGCATTTATTTGTGGTTTCATGCAGTATGACACAATCTTTATCAATTTAGAAGGAAGAGTTTTTTTTATATTATTATTTCTTATTTTATATATTTTTTAAATGATCTCAAACCCCCAAATTGATGGGTTGTAATAATTGTTTCTCAAAGGTCTGATGTCTTTCCATCCAGATGTTCTTCTAACACAAATGCCATGAAGGCAAACATGGTCACGCACGTAGAACATCAGTTCGGAGGATTTGTCTAACTTCCAAAAGAAAAACAAAAATGATTTTTATTTCTTAGAGAAATACAAATCAAAATGATTTGTATTCATTTGTAAATGATTCATATTTATTAAAGAAATACAAATCGTGGCTTTGTATTTCTTTAAGAAATGTTGTCACTATTATTTCGGGTGGGTGTGTGTTTTTTTTCTCGTCACAAAAGAGTTTGCATCAACATACTTTTTCAACCTACTATTAACATTTTCTCATGTCTTGGCATGTAAAAATAACATAAATGAACAAAGCCGAGTTTTGTTTTACCAAGTTTGTGTTAGAAGCCTGTTGCGTCACAGTCCTGAACATCTTTGGCATCTTTCTCAATTTGGACATACTGGTTGCGGTGCCAGAAATTCTAAGAACTATCCTAAATGTGAATTGCTGAAAAGGGACTACGTTGTTCGGTTGTAGAAATAATTAATCTTTGAATGTATATTGATTATCCATTTTTAAATATATATTTTTAGTTTTGGTTTTCAACCCAAAGTATAATCTCAGCTGAATCTCACCTCTACTTGGTGCTCTCGTTCTACCCCTTCCACCCTAACCCTCAGACTGTCTGTGCCTCAGTGTTAGCGTAGGGGTCTGTTACATGAGCAGACTGCCAGCATGTGATGTGCCAACTTCTCCCGGCTCTGGGGATGTGGTGAGCAGCACTTTATCTCTGAGAAACAGACTTGTCTGATCACCTCCCGGGGAGACTGGGGTGAGGAGGAAAGGCAAATAATGGAAGAGAAACATTAGGTTCTATTCCTCCTTTTAAAAAAAAAACAACAACCTCACATGCACTGAACATGTATGGGTGAAAACATACACATTTTTAAACTCTTGGCATTGTTCCCCCGTAAAAGGAATGATTGTAATTCATGATTAATATTTTAATTAACATACCTCACCAAATCTCAATGAACACCGAAAAGCGATGTATTAAAATACATCGCTTACCATTTCTCTTTTTAAAGCTCGTCTTCTTTCCTTGGCAACAACTGGAATGAGTAGCAGCAGAGCTGACCTCTGTGTTGTTTGCAGAACAAAATTCTCTTTGTTTCACAATCTGTCTTCTTTCATTCGTGCTCAGTCACTCATCTGCCTAAAATAGACTTTCCATCTCAGAAAAAGATGGAAACATGTCTTTGCTGTGGATGACTCTAGTTTGCTTTAGGCCAAGTCTGTTTGTGTTGTTCTATCATTCTAGATAAAGATCGGACGCTTCGACCAGCTACCACTGGCAGACATACTGATTACTGCCAGGTTTACATATAGATCTTACAAAGATGATTTTAAGATGGCCTTACAGTTAGATTACCATGGGCAAAAGAATAGTTATTTTAACTTTCACAAACTTTGTAGTCATCTGATGAAACCTATAGCCTATTGGGTAGGATGTTATTCATTCCCTCACAAAAAGATCAGTTGTTTAATGCCATGCAGCACAAATTTGCGATACTTTGCTTTATCCAGCAGTTTGCTTAATTGTAACCTAGGGCCAAAGCAACCTTTTTATTCCCATATTGCCAACTGGCACCAGTGGTTTTGGTTACAGCTTTAATCTCCCCCAAGGCAAATATTTTTAGTTTTATTCAATGTCTTTCGTCATGTTGTCTGGTATAAAGCATCAAGTTAAGTTATTTTTTTTTTCTATTGGCCAGAGTATGAATGCACATAAATAATACACCGATCTAATATCCAATCTAAGGTAATAAAATAATAATAAACAAATCCCCAGGCATGTTCTAAGGTGCATCAAATGCAGCAATATTCAATAAAGTTAATTCAGGGGAAATCAAAACTATGTTACACATCTAACTGCTAATCTAAATTGTTAAATAATCACGATGTTTACAACTGTTTGGCTTTCTTTGCTCACCATATCATTTTCACTTATTCGTTGCAAGATAAAGATGTTTTTTGTACAAAAAGAGTCAAACTTTGTCAAAATACTCAGATTTCGAACTGAATTTGTAATATTTCAAGCTACAGCAGTTTGAAGATGCCAATAAAAAACAAATAAGTGAAAATGTACCTGTCACTTTTATATATTTAATTATATAATTCCAGACAAAAAGAACTCATCTGACTGATATTGAAGTGGGGATGTTACAGATTGAAAAACAAATTGTCAGCATTTTTTTTAAATTTGCTGTCAAAGGCATAAAACACTTGTAAAAAAATTTGTAATAAATAATCATTGTAATCTCAGATTCCACTCTGCTGAATAGTAAGATCCATATTAATTTCACTAGACACTTTGCAGTACGTTCTCAAACCAAAATGTCAATATATTTCTTCATGATGAAATAACTGTCAGTGTAGCCTTTGCTACTTGCTGTAAAACTCTTCTTATTCAGTTATTCTGTGTGCAGTAATGAGGATGAGAGGGTCCTTCTTAAAGATACCATCTCTGCCAAGAGGCACTGACATGCTGGAAATAGAAATTCTTACAGTAAGAGCACATTAGTATGGACACTTGAATTGGTGTGTCAGTGTGTGGCTTCAACAATTACTGGCAAATTAGCATAAGAACAGAAATAGTTCAATTGTGCCCAACTGTGAGTTAAGAATGGTTTTGGCTGCTAACTCTGGTTATATTGTTAGATCAAGGGAAAAACCACACATTCCCATCTGATAAAAAAGAAAGTCATTAAAATTCACGAGTGAACTGTTGTAAACTCCCCTAAAAATAGCATATCACATTATTTTGGCCAAAAAGACAGAATATGTTAATTGCTTTCTTTACTTTGCATGTCATCAATATTCCTTTGTGTCCTTTAGCTGTGGAGCAATTAAGAGATGCTTCAAGATGAAAGGATCCAAAGTTTAGTAACCTCATAAAATGGAAAACAAAACAAGAGATGCACAAATAAAAAAAAACTGAAAAATGTTCATTCATTTATGGATAGGAATAATGATAACTATACAGTGAAGAAACAGCTGTTACACCAAAAACACTGCTTAGTTGTTTTATTTATTATGGAGCTGGGATTTTGGTGTTGGGACAAAAAACTGAATTGTTTTAATTAAATGTTGGATTAGAAATTGTGCTTGCTTAGTGAAAAAACTCACAAGCCAACATTTTTGAAATATGGTCTGGTTTCAAACCCACCGGCCATTATTACAGGATAAGCAACCAGATTAACAACTACAAACAATGAGATTACGACAAATACATTTTATTGTTTGCTTCACAAATTGGAAGTGAAATGTATTTTATTTTCATTACGATTTGCTTTAATTGTACCCATGGAAAATCTCATATATTGATTTTTTTAATTATAAGACTACAGCTTAAAGATGATGGATCCCATAAGTGTTTTAACTGTATGAAAATATGTATCCACATCATGAATGCTTTACTCATGACTAATAAGGATTACAGGGTTGTTGAAGATAGGACTTATTATTGAGAAATAAATCATTTCAAAGTACTTTTATATTAGTGCACAATTTGGTAATTGAATACATGTAATTCTAGTTACCAGTATTCATTGCCATACAGTCGTGTAACATATGCATATTGCTTTTTATCTCACATACTTCCTTACTTTTGGTCAATTCATATAATATTCTTGTTTAACATTAATAGTCCTATATTTGCAAAATGATTTGGCCTACTAAACATACACAAAAAGCCCAAATAATATTTTTAAACCACAGGAATGGGGGGGAAAAAGGTTCTTCTTTATTGCAGAAACATTCCACCTGCTCTCATGTTCCCACTGAATGTAGTTTGATGTTAATAAATCTGTGTGAATAAAATTCCACATCAATATTTCTTCTACATTCTTCTTCACATATTACAACCACAGATATGTATTTTTAATCTCCCATGTGTTCCCAGTCTTATTTATTTTCATCAGCAAATTACGCTTTTGCTTCTCAAAATCTTACACAGCTTTTAGGCATATCCTTGAAAAAGAGGAGAGACGGTTCTGTACCTCTGAGTTGTCTTTGGAGAAACAACCGATGGTTCATGATCACTTGTAAAAGTGTTCAATGAGATCCATGTAAATACGGACTGTGGGAGAACCACAGTGCTGGTTCTGCTGGACCTCAGTGCAGCTTTTGACACTGTTGACCACGACATTTTACTGAATCAACTGGAGAGTTGGGTAGGACTCTCCGGTCCGGTGCTCAACTGGTTTGAATCTTACATAAAGAACAGGAATTTCTTTGTTTCAATTGGTAAGTTCTCATCAAAGAGGTAAGAGGTCGCTTGTGGGGCACCCCAAGGTGAGTTGTGACCAAGCCACAGCCAACCCCAGTGTTTCCTAAAAAACAATAATATAACAATGTTTTGTTGTCCTGGGAATATATCAGAGACTAATCTGTCATAAAGTGATATGATTTATCACTTTATGCACACGATTTATTTTTAAATCGTCTTTGACCTGATAAGTCCTTGTTGTCTCACCCTGGCTTTGTGTAATGGCCAAGAAATAACAGTTCTTACGTATAGGTCCTGTGGATTGAGTTAAATGTTTAACTTTGCATAGGACGGAGCAAAACCTAGATCACTGCAACCTCTTGCACCATATATATTACATAATAAGTGCTGCTGCATCTTTGGCAACTCCAGAAATGCCCTAATTCATGATCATTTACAGGCTGTCTGTTTACAAGAAATGGCTTAAAGGCTTTCTGTCTCTTTTCCTGTAGTAAATGAGTCACCATCTGCTGTTAAGTCTATATCTTTCATACACACACACACACGCGTGCACACGCGCACACCTACATGCACACACACACAAAACTTTCTTCACATATTCGCACACATGTAAATGTAAAAAATAGCTGAGTGCCCAACATATTTACTGCGAAGGACAATTTGGTTCTAGATCTTTACACATTAGATTGAACTGGGAGCCAACCAGTTATAGGTTATGCCATAACAGAAGAAAAAAAAATCTATATACTGGTAACACCTCTTTATAATTGTGGTATGCCCCTCTTCAGCATTCAAGGTTGTTTCCCTCTTTTTATGGGGGGCAAATGTGAATTTTGTGAGATGTCTGGCCTGGCCAACCACTGTCTGTCCAAAAAGGTTTACAAGTACTTTCTAAAAGAAAAATTGTTTCTTTTTTAAATTGATTTTACCATTTTTATTGCTCCCTCTGGAGGATGTTGGTATAAATCTTGGCATGCTCCAACAGGCAGCAATAATATATACATTTCAGTGTCCTAAGAACTGGTATCCCCAGAATTTGAATTCAGAGCCTAGACTGTATCGAGGGAGGTATTTCCTTATTTTACATTTTTCATTTTGCTTATTTCTCTACCCACAGTTCAGCAAAATGTTTTATTTAGCATAGTCTTCTCATTCCACATTATAACAGATATTTATGTGAGAGGGACCAGAATGTAAGTGAAAAGGGCAATTCGTCCTGGCGTGTAAAAATCCGCCCACACACTCATGAGCCTGCGAAAGGGTTGAATATCGATAGTATGGCAAGTATAAAGGGAATGTAAGCACTTTTAATAATTCATGTAGGCACACTCCATTAACTATGCCACAGCACTGGCCTAAGGGCCATTTCAGAGTGGGATGGAGGAGAGAGGTTAGCTCACTCCACAGCGTGCTAAGTGCTGAAATCCCATGAATCCGTGGGTCTAAAAAATGAACCAGTAATTACCAGGATGGAATGGGGATGGGATGGTGGGATATGGGAAATAATGACATGTAGCACTGAATGTGTTGAAGACAACTTGTGTTTGGGGTCTTAAAAATATGTTGTCATGGTTACTTTTTTTAGTGTTATAGTAATTTGTCACCTAATTATTTCAATGGCAAAAATACATTGTGTGGCAAAAGTACCCCCCTAACATTTAACATTATGACATGTTACAACCACAAATATCCATATATTTTGGGGAATTTTGTGCAATCGCCAAACACAAAGCGACATAGAAGGAATTTAAAACATGGTTTTTATAAGTTTTCACAAGTACAACAATGTGTAGCAGAGGTTTGTTATAGAAGAACAGTTTACAAACAGCAAAACAATGACCAACGCATACACGAGACAGCTCAGGGTTAAAGTTGTGGAGAAGTCATAATCAATGTCATAATGACGCCTCATGAACCCTTTGACTTAGTGTTATGATGGTGGCAGTCAAGAGTTAAAACAGGACATTGTTTTATCTCCCTGTTTTAGAAGTGATGTACAATCCACCATTCAAAAAAGTCAAAGAAAATGCCACAGCTGCTAAAATAAACAACAAAACTGAGTTGCAGGAACAGTACTAATCAGAGAAGCCCCTACAAATCCAGGCTTACTCTCACCATGTTTCTGCTGTGTAGCATGATGCTCTGGGGATGGTTTGGGATGATGGATGGAACCTGAGAATGATCCTAAACAGACAGCCAGAGCAGTTATTAAATGGTTTACCTTAAACTTTGTGTTAACCAGTCTGCCAATTTAGTTAGCCCATTCAATCATATTATAAGATTGTGAAGGTCTTAACCCAGTATTTATTTTTGGAATTGATACTAGGTAGTTAAATCAACAAAAAATAGATAGAAAATATGTAAAAAGTGTTTAAAAATTAAAACTGTTATTTACAGTATGCATATATGTACAGTATACTGACGAGAATGCAAAAACATGTTACCCAGTGTGATGATCAATAAAGACTAGAGTAGGATTTTGTTGCTTTCTAATTTCATTATCTAATAATAATCTTCATTTTATCCTACCTTCTGTCTTGTTTGATTTATACCACAACAGTACTTAATCGTTTAAAAATATGAATATCTGCAAATACCACTGGCATCTAGCATAGTATGCTTACAGCGCACTAGCAATAGGGGCCTTGAGAACACTCAGTAAGTGTGGAAGTGTTAGCTTTAGAGCACTTGAAACCAGAGTGAATGTCAAAAAATAGCCAGGAGCAACCTCTGGTTCTCCCAAGTTGGAACTCATTGCCCCCAAGACCCTTGGCTGAGCTGCACAGTAGAAGTCCTGTCAGTGGCCGACCTCGGCGAATACTCTATTTCCAGACTTACTGGCCCAGATGATGGCTTTTTCTACATCGATGGACACAGTCACAAATATAGCAGTCCAAGAGGTGGAAGAACTAGTAGTGGTAGAGACAGACAGAAGAAAGGGAGAGGATGAAAGATGCAAGTAGCACCAACAGAAGTAGTGCACAGAAGCATGGGCTCTCCATCTGGTCAGTCGGATGAAAAGCAGCCGATGACATTTGATCTTTCCCTGGTATAAATATCAATGCCATTATGCTTTGTGCTGTTCAGGAAACATTTGTCTATTAATCTTGCAGGAAGAATCAGGTCTATTTGGAACGTGCGCTCATAGCGTAATGATCTTTCTAACCCTGCTGAGGGAAAAGAAGCATGTTACTAAAATTGTCTTTTTATTTACTCTAAAAATAAAATATACAGTCGAAACCAGAAGTTTACATATATCTAATAAAATAAATACTTTTTTTCCCCACCGTCTAAAGTTAAATCAGACCAGGCTTGGTTTTCGTTCAAGGGTCAATTTGTAGATTTTCTGACTTTGAACATCGTCAAGCAGTTGTAAATTGTTCCCAAGGAAACAAACTTGCGTGGATCCACAACTGTCTTCTTTATATCTTGGGTGAATTCTTATGAATTTTCCATTGTCTAAAAGAACAAATAAAGTGCATGTCCTTCTTTCCTAAACTTCTGGTTTCAACTGAATGACACTCATGCATTTAGAATTGATTCATAAACATTTTAGTAAAATGGGAGTTCATTGTTTTACCTTAAAAAATGTAGGAGGTATTTTATAATTTCTGTGAAAAACTGAACAAATTTTTTGTCACCTGCCAAGTAAATGCAACATTTTGTGTCTTTATGACTAACAGACTCTGGAAAACAAGCAGCTTAGTAAGGACACTAAACCCCACGAAGCAGCTGAAATTCACAGCAGGAAGAAATTGCATTAAGAAAGAGTAACCTGAACCCAGTGATCCAACATCCTTTAGTCTGGTATGATAAAATGATTAATTGATTTCTCATTTAATTTTAATGATCTGCCAGATGCAACAGAAACATAGACTGATTGTACTACAATTATTTTAAGTCTTCTAATTAATTTGATAATCATCTGATTAACTGAGCTGGAGTAAAGGCAAAACTGATGTGAAGGAAATTAAAAATCCCAGTTGTCATTTATATATGTCCATTTTGTGTCTCGTAGTTGTTAACTTAAGTATAATACACAACCAAACTACAGGTTAGGGCTAAAGTTCCTGGGTTGATATATATATATTTTTGTTGTGTTCCATAAACTTGTAATTTGTGCATTCCAAACACAGCAGTCCTGACTCTATCTAGTAGAACACCTTCCTATGCATAGGAATATTATATGCATGGAAATATCATGGACTAGCTGAACCACGGTGGTGAGTATGGTGAGGGATGCTAATACAGAGCTGCTGGGTATGGGAAAAAGGATTTTTTGTTGTGTATTTGTTGCCGTTAAGAGTGGGTCGTGTTCACTGGACAGCCTGGGTGTTAAATCCAAAGAACACATTTTGATAAATAGAAGCTCCATCAGCCGCCAACAGTCATTCTTTGATAAATGCATAAAAAGATCACTTATTCTTAAAATCTAATTATTTAAATCAAAAGGCATTCATTAGCCATCCCTGCAAGCCTGCCACTACAAGTAGTGAAGTTGATTCACTTAGTGGCTGTGTAATTGTTCAGCAAGAATAAATGATACTCACCAATTCCTTTTAATACATTGGAAAGATGGTTGTAATATGAAAACATTTTGTAATGACAGGGCCTTTTAAATTAGCAAAATAAAAAAACCCCCAAAATGTTTACTTGGACCTAAATGAACAAACAAATTACAAACAGAAAAGCAAATCAGACATCCAATAATTTTAACACCATTTCTGGACCACAACCTACTTCCTAAGCCCATGATGAAATACATTACCATTTCTTGGCAAGGCCACAGACGTAAATTTTTAACTGCCTTTAACTAAAGGCATTTGTTTAAATAGGGCAAAGTTTATACACCACTACACCACTACTGTAGGGTAGTAATTATTATTGGGTGAGAGTTCTAAAGTGGGGAGATAGTTTACTTTGCTTGTCATTTTATCAGGCATCTTTCCACTTAATAATCTGCCAAGGCATCAAGTGTGAATTTGGTTTTCATTTGCTTCAGCATTTGGCTCTTCAAGTTTAAATATTGTTTTTTGTTATGAGTCTTGGGTGTTTGAGTTTTTTGTAACATTTGTAACCCTTTATTATTACTCAATAGCTAACAACATGTTTGTGCTGTCCTCACCCTGAGTTTTTGATTTTTTAGCAGCTAGACAGCCAGACAACATAACTTCTTTCTTTTTTACTTGTTTATTGAAGAGTGGCCACTGCCATCACTTTAGCCATCATAAACTGCAACATACAAGGTTTAGTAAATGAACATTACAAATTAGCCATTCTTGCTGCGAGCTAAAATAAATAATAAAAAAAACATTTTCCTAAATGACATCAACAAACAAATATTTACACCATTGTTACATAAAACAAGGCAATTATTATTTTCACAAATAACCAATACTTACGAACAAATCTTGTCTGAAACACAACGTATAAAGATAATAATCAGCTTAATTCCATGAACTGTTCAGTATTGTGTTCCACCATCTTGGATTGATTTTCTTTTTTAGCGTCAAAAGCAACATAATAAAATATCCACCAGGTGGTGTTCTAGTAAGGTTTTCAACCTTGCTGGTCCAGCTTAATTTTCAAAAGGCAGCACAATCTTCAACCCTTTTGCACATTTTTATAACCCCATAACTTTCACGAGGAAACCAGAGTCCGCATACGGTCTTTCCGTACATGTCCATTCCTTTTGTAACCAAGGTTATTTAAGAGCAGCCCTTAAATAACCTTGGTTATTAAATAATAATTATTTTTAATAATTGAGGTTTTGCCTCCCTTTGTTTTTTTTTACCCTTACCCTTGGGCTAAGTATAACATCCTGTGAGATTTGAGTTTTTAAAAGTTGGGCGGTGCCTATCGTTTGGTCTGGGATAGCATGTCATGGACAAAGATTAGAGCTGGCTTCTGCAGGTGGGCTTTGAATTTTCTTAAATAATTTGTTTTTCGTTATGTTTTGCTTACTAATATGCCTTGCAGTTTCTAGATGCCTCTTATCTTCAAAAGGTTGGGTTTTCTTGAGCATAGAAATGGGAAGAAACAAACTGGCAAGTGTCTTAATTGTTTGGAACATGCTAATGCTAATGCTAATGCTAATATTGGTATGCTATACTGAGGCTGATGCTGTTTTGTTGTTGATTTGCACTATTTGATGAAAGGGTTATATATTGTCCTGTGGTGTAATGGGGATGAAGAGTACGCTATTTGAAAAATTGTCATTATATTGGGTTGTTATGATAACCAGTTAAGTGACTCATGTGAATGTATATTTTTATTTATTTAGGAAGGAAGTGTTTATTGTATTAATAAGGACTTGATGTCGACTAATATTAAGAAGAAATAGATTTAATGTTGGTCTTGTTTATACAGGCTAGGCCTCCACTTGATGGTGAGCTAGCACTAGCCCTCAGGCCCACAGACCCTGGAAGCTCAATTGCTGGATCTCCATCTAAGTGGTAGGAGGATTGTAGCCTGTCCCCATCACCTCCAAATACCGTAAATAATTTTCCAACTACAATATAAATCACTTCTGCACTATTTTTTCTGTCTCTGGCGTATTAAATACTACCCTGATTCTTCCCAAGTTGTATCTTTAGGTCTTTTGATACATAGTCCCTTACTGTAAGTACTTAATTGCTTCAATATAACATGATTGCAGCATAATAAATGCTACACTTTGCATTTTGTTTATTTATGTTTTGCTCTCTGTGTTTCTAGATTTTAATTATTCAATTTTTTTTCCCAATTTAATTTACTACTTTGAGTCATAGTTCAGCCATTGTGTTTACCTTTTCTCATCCTGCCTGTTTGTTCACTTTCACAGCTGCTCTGTCACCTGATTTTCTTACCTGAATTCAATGTCTTTCTGCCCTTCTTAGTTCTTTTGTTTTATTGTTGTTTAACGGTTCCTTCCATAACATGTTTTTCTACTATTCTATTGCCTGTTCCCTGACCTGCAAGTTACTTTATATAGTATGATAATCCCAAGCTCCTTTCTGCATCTCGATCCAACAATAAAACCCACAAAACATAACTTTTCTGTTCCCCTTGTTACAAATACAGTAGCGGTTCCGTTGTTGCAAACAACCCTCCTCCCAAAACACTTGCTTTCAACAGGGGAAAAAACCTCCTTCATAGTATGCAAGGGGTGACAGTGGGAAAGAGTGACCCTATTAACAGAGGGTAATCCTAAGCTGAACCAGGCTCAATGTGAATGGCTTTCTGCTTTGACGGACTGAAACTGAAGAAAAAAGAAAGAAAGAAAAAAAACCGTCAACACTGATCCAGGGGCATTTTCTATGGGGAAGAAAAAAAATCTGTCTCTACAGATAATGGTAGCAGGTGCTCCATTAATGTTGCTGTCTGGAAAAGAAAATGAAACACAAGGAGTCACTGTTGGGGAAACAATATCTCCACTCAATAGAAGCGATAGCATATGTAGTGTACAAATTACACTTTCTTTTAACACAGACAATTGTAACATGTTCAGACTTTTTTGGGTATGCTCACTGTTTTTTAATGATCGTAATAAATACTATACTTTGAGGTACTCATGGCACTGTACTACAGATTGTACCACAGATTAGTTTATTGTATCCAACTTGGAACCAGACCAAGTGCTAAAATGTTCTTGTTTTTTAATCCCTACCTGGAAATAACCTTTTATGGCTTATTTGATGGGGCCTCCACCAAACAGCAGTGGCATCCCATACTAAATTACATTCTACATCTCGAATTAAGAGATGAAAGAGTAACAGTAAAGTGAGATACAGAGAGAAACGAGGGGAACGAGGGATGGGGGCTTCAATACTTGCAATGAAAAAATCAAGAGGCTTTGACATTGCATCTGGGGTTCTGAAGGCATCACAGACAACAGCCACAAAAACAACACTCTGGCCTTGAATAGTGCCACCGTGTGATTGATTTTTCCCAAGCCAACTGATAAGTTTCCTGGGGGAAGCAATCTGTGAAGAAACGAATCAGCTGAGGTGAAAGAAAACCAATGTTTGGACCTGATGCATAGGAGCCAATAATCTGACGAGTAACATTTGCTCAGGGGTCAGTCACCTTGGAAAGGCAATCTGTGGGGAGCAAATGTGTTGACTATACTGAAAAGCAAATGCTCTTACCTTGGGGCTTTCTTTTTTGAGGGGTTCCCAGGAAGCTGCTTCCAAGAGACTGATTTTTCTCTTTTGCTTGTCTCATGTTGGAATGTTACCATCGTGACTCAAGCCCTCGGGCTCAATGACAACACGCTGGTTGTTTCTTAATTTTCTCTCCAAAAATAGTTTAATATATCATTACACTTATAGTTGTGTTCAAAATCAATCTACTTGGCCTACTTGAACTACTTTTTTATTTATCCTTCAAAGAAAAACATGTCTTGCAAAGCAATCTATGATAATATAATGCAAAAGTGAAAAACATTCACACTAAAATTACCAAATACTGAACAAAGTAACGGCTGGTGCATAAATTGTCAAAATAACCCAGTGGCAGAATGCAAATGGCACATTAGTTTCAAAAATACGGCAGCTCAGTATCAACTCTAGGTCAGGAAAACTTCAACCATCAAGCTTAAAGATATTTTCAACATGGGAAAGGCAGACCATCCCACAAACAAATACTCACAATTAGGAGACCGACGATGTTGGCAGGGGATGAAAGGTGTTCTGGACTGCTCATTATGTGGAAAGGGTGACACAGCTGGGTGACTGGAAACAGGCAAGGCAGGATTAGAGAACTGAAAAGGGATAGAGAATGGACCAGGGGATGGGTTGGGTAGAAGAGGAACCAACTCAGATTTATTCAGAAGCTCATTAGTGGAGACAGAGCAGGGCATAGGGGAACAGAGAGTTCACCCTCATTGGGGCTCATTACACACTGGCAGAAAACTGACCCTGCCGGGGTTAAAGTGGCAGCCATCAGGGTAACACTGACTACCTTTCCACACACTAGAGTTTATTCTGTGAGAAGTCTTATCTCCTTTTATTTCTAGCCTTCACACAGTTTGCCTTCCTGTGGTTATTGTTTTGTTTGTTTGTTTATTAGGATTTCCATTAGCCATTGCCGTAACGACGGTTACTTTTGTCGGATCCACATCATTGTCTCCGAGTCTCTCTGCGGTTTGAATGGCATTCATACAACAACTATCCAATGTAAATATTTCACAAGATGAAATTCCTTAATGCAATTTGGGGATATCTATTTTCATTGGGTCCCCCGAGCAGCACATATTTTTAAAAGAAAATTAACTTTTAAAAGGGAAGCAACAAAAGTTTTGTCCAGCAAAGAAAAACAATATATGTCTGAATTCTACTCTGTGTATACTGATTGTTTCTAAGGAGACATTTTTGTTCAGAATCGTGGTTGAAACATCAGACAAGGGCCTTTTGTTCCACAGGTCATACAAGTGATTACTACACTCATAGCAACTCGCTGTGTACCTGAACAACTCGCTGGCTATGCAGCTAAAAGGAAGCTGATTGTGATAGTGTTGGGGTATCTTGCTTATGAGAGGAAAGCCAATTAAATCTGGAATTGAAGCCAGTGTGTATCAACAGAAAGAAACACGACATTCAATTTTTTTGAGGCACACTCAAGTTAAATGTACGTTTTTTAGGGTGTAAATTAAAAAAAAAATCTGTTCTGTTTCATCAGTTAATCAATTAAGTTATTCTTAATACAATTTTAATGGTGTAACAATGCTATTACCTCATTGCATGAGATAAGACAATATTTTGGGGCAAAACCGTCCATTTATTGTCTAAATCTGATGATATGATTACAGGACAACACAGAGACAACCATGCACATGTAGTATAGATTAGAGAAAGCACCAAACTCAACTGTAATGATTTGGACTGTGTGGAGCAGCTGAAGCGCCCAGAGAAAGCTAAGGCATGCAAGAGTAAGAATGAGAAGGGGAAACTCTGATGTTTTCACAAACAGAACAAATATATTGTAATAGTATATTGTAAAACATTTATTTTGTAACATTTAAATATATACATATCTAGGGTTTGAATTAAATTACAGGTCCCTTATGTAAGACTTTAAATTAAATTATTAAGGAGCTAAAATGGATGTCAGGATTAGTATTGTTAGCAGCTAGTAACCTTTACAACCCAAAGGGCAATTTCTCCCACTGAATAAATTGGTATGGAATCGCAAAACCTACACAGGTGCAGTCACACGTGGGTGAACACACACTACCTACTGCCAGGAGACAGCGCACAGAAAAACAGTTGCAAATACATGCAAAGCAGGCTAGAATTGCTTCTTTAAAAGTGGCAAATATAATTAATAAATGTGTATTAGTCATTGGACAGATTGTAATTGGTCAAGTTACTAAAAGAAAGCAGGGGTGCACCGACTGAAGTCATCCATCCGAGCAGAGTTTCACGAGCAAGTATTGACTGATCGTTAATCACCCAAAATGAAAGAATCTCCTTACCATCAACAAAGGCCCTCTCACTAGGGGAAACATTGCATGTGATAGAACAAAATTTGTTTTTGTAGAAGATGAATATGGATCCACAACTTCATTCTATGTTTATGATATATCTATGTGTTCCAAAAATGGGAATGAAAATATTTTTTTGTATAGGAACATTATTTATGGAAGTGGATTTCTAAAAAAGCACAATAACATTTTTAAAAATATTAATTTCATTCTGTTTTTAAAAGCATTATTAAAAAAAATCCTTGCACCTTTCTGTGTCATTTCAGGTCGGAGTTATGGAGTGCCTGGGCAACCACATACTGTTTTCCGCATAATGTTTACAAACGGTTAGTATTTTGTCTCTTATCTTGCCAAAGTTTCTTTTGACAGAGAGGTGGGAGTTTGCATGATGATTGTTTTGTTTTCCAGCTGTTAACACAGCGAGGCAACTCTAGAACTCAAGAATCAAAATAAGAGCCTCAAGCCTAGATACATGGTGTCATCTTATAGTAATTGTCTTTATATCTGGGGCTTTTGATAATAATAGCTTATCTTTATTTCTTAAGACGCAATAATAGTAAAAGTAAAAACATTTTATTACCACATGAACGAGGGCCTTGCTACTTTCTGATTACAATATAATGTTGTTGGTATATCAAGAAATACCAACAACCATTAAGACATTTGCAGAAGTGACAGCTCACTTCTGCTTTCTCGTGTAATAACTTTCACGCTAGATCTTTGGTTGAATTCTTAGATGATAGGTTAGACATTTCAAAGTACTTTGTGTTAAGTTTTGCAACAAAGCAAAATCTCACTGAAGCAGACCATAACATCAAGCAATAATTGTATTTGATCATTTTTAAATGATGCACAAACATTAGTACATTTCAAATTGCACACATCCCCAAATTGGTAATATTCAAACCACCAAAGACTTAAAACTGAGAGGATCAACAATGTTTTTTAACTCTAAATGTGGGATGTGCCAAACAAAATCTCCTAATTGTTCACACTGCAGAATTATGAGAATTATATTGCATTGACTGGATAAGGCAACAATGGAAAAGAATTGTCAATACAAATAATACACAAAACTGCAATTAAATGTTGAGGTTGATGTAAACTAGAAGTGGGATGGTAAGCTTGAGTGGTGGAAGTGACTTTGGAAGAAGGTAAGATAGATGAGGTTATTGGTCTAAGTACACACTACTTTATATGTGTGATTAAAAGGGAAGAAAAGATACGCGAGGAAGGAGGGAAAGGAAAGATCAGTGCCTGCCAACACAGAATTAGTAGTCATTTAAGGCATTGGTCATAAAACGTGAAGCAGGAATTAAAAAGGCACAGCTTTAAAGATTACTGCTTGGTTTTTTCCACACGTCCTTTAATTAATTAGAAACCCTAAAAGCAGAAATGGTGGATTAACAGTGATGTGCACATGCTTGGCCAGGCTTTTCTTCTTCTTAATCTAAGCTTTTCTTGCATCTATTTCTTAACATGGATCAGACTAAGCTAACCTCCCAACTTAAAAATGATTCATTATTCTTGTGATATTTTGTCATTGGGAAACTGTTTGATCATTTTCAAGCTTGAAGTTTCTAACTTGTATAGTAAAGGTCATGTGCAAAGGAAAACTATCTACAAGATGAATTAGGCAAGCTAGACTTGCAAGTTTTAAGATCAAGGTCGGTCAGATTTCTGATTGGTAAAATTAATGACATGTAATTTCCAGAGTTTGACATCATATTTTCTTAAATCTTCTGTCCTTCTTTTGAAAGGGGAATGGCAGCAGTAAGGGTATTTCCAAGCACAGCACTATCACTTTAAAAGTAAAAATAGCAATATGTCCTTCATTTGCTAGGTTAATTGAGTTCATAATCACTTTTAGGTTGTAAAAATGATTTTGTTTTGGAACCAGCTACGTGTGTACAGGCTGTACAACCTTTCTCGTGAGAATTTTCTAAATGTGTAAACTTAACGCATCAAGATTCATGATCAAACTCAGAGATGGTTCATGGGCTGTAATATGAAGGTAGAAGAGACTGGCACCCTATAGGCTATACTGTATATTTAAAGGTTCATCGTGCTTGCAGTTCTGCTTGGAGTTCACCTCAATGATGAAAGTTTGCTAATGAATAAAACTTGGGTTTTGAAAAAAAAGAAACAATTATGCCATTTTCAATTTCTCCTGCAATTGTAAATAGTTTTGTTGGCTTGCACTCCATTTTCCTCTAACAACTAATGCCAAAAAATACCTTTCTTTAAATTTGGAAGTGAAGTGGTTAGATACAACGCAGCAACAATTAAAAGGAACCTTGAGTTTCTCTTTTCTACACCTATTCAATTCATGTTTTACTCAAACGTTTAACAAAAACTAAAGTACTTCTGCTAATTTCTTCTTTTATTAAAGATCTTTGTTACTCAAACTCTTATAGTCTGTCAATAATTAGTTTTCTCAACAAAACTGCTTGTTTGGCTACAAAACATTAACAAGCTAATGCTTCACAGGCTATGATTGGGAGCAAAATAAAAAATATCAATGTATAGTTTGTTTATTTGGCTTAAGAAAAAAATGACCCACTGATGCAGCTAATTATTACGGGTAAGGATGTCAGTTTGGACAAAATAGCTATCGATTTAATTAATGTTAAGTTGTAAAGGAAATGTTTTATAGTGATAGAGCTCACATAAACAATAGCAATATGGAAAATATTTGTTTGGAAAACATTTATTTTTCTGTTCACTTCGGCAAGTGCTTATTTGCTCTCCCTCTTTGTTGTGGATGAGTAGCAACACATAAATTTAGCATATTTCTCATTAGGGAGATATTTTTGTTCAAACCCTTCACCAGCCCACCCCATCCCATTTGTGTTTCAAACAACTAGAACTTGCACCACATAGTAACATTCAAAGTATCAATTCATAAGTAGTAATGCACTTTATCTAGAGGCAGAATTTTAAAGTGACCTTACAATCACCAAGGTCCTAAGGTTGCAAAAGTAAAGCTTGTCAGCCTGCCAGACTTGTAACACACTGCTGAAACCATGCTACTTCACGCTTACTCTGCCTTTAATAGAACAGAACATCCAAATGTATCTATTGTGTATGTTAAATTTTTTGGCGTTGATTGAAATCTGGGCAAATCCTAATCTTCAGTCAAGTGAATGAAGTGTTATTTTCGTACACATTTTCTAGCTAACCCTTCTCAATACATCAGTCTTTTACAATGACTGCTGCACAAAACTAGTTAATTTCAATACCTTGCATATCATCCTACAGTCACTGCCTTTTCTTCTTTTAGGAAGTAAATCTATCATTCTTTAAGTCATTATGGACAAAGACAGATGTGTTGGCACGGTAACACATCTGCTGTAACACATCTGTCTTTAGAGCTTGACTCGTTTTTATGTTGACAGCAGTACATCACAGATTTTGTTGGTACTCACTTCAAAATGGGCTCCCAAACTGCCAACTGTTGTATCCAAATAAGAGTCTGAGCTGTCACCAACAATCACAAGTGCAACAGGAGTCCCGCCAAAGACATCTACTCAGAGACAAAGAACACAAAGCTTCTTAATCCAAAACCCAAACATAATTTCCATGCAAACTGCATCTCTGTTTTGACCTCTGAAGTACAATTTTCAGTCTGAAATATGAATAGCATTATTGAACTGTTCTGCCACAAGCGTAAGAAAAAAGCGAAACGAAGTAGTAATGATTCAGAAAGTCATGCAATTTTAGGGGGAATTTGGAAGGCATAGAAAGTTAGATAAGGAATCAGTGAGGCTTCTATTTTGAGAACAACAGAAACTTGGCAAAAGGTAGAAGAGAGGAGTTTTATCAGAAAATAGAAAAATGCTCGAGTGCCTGAGCGCTGCGAGATTCTCAGTCAAAGACTTTGTTAAAAGCTATCTCACCTTTCGTTTACTTGCATGGATTTTCAACCAGTGTGCTTCAGGATTTTTCTCAGCAACATAATCGCTGTACTCTGGGAAAAGAAAATCATTGCTAGCCTTGGTTTTAATACACCAATAGGTATCATGTTGTGCATTGTATTCTTTGTTTTGAATTTAGGCTTTAGCTACCAGTTTTTCCCCTCTGATTTTGCCTTTCTGTAGTTTAATTTAATGTAAATCTTTTTGGATAGGTCTGGAACAAAATCTATTTTAAACAAAATACAATTTTATGTGTCAGCTCTGTTCTTCACAGCTTTCATGTCAGCAATGATGTAATTGGAGTGACGGTGGCTCAGGAAGTTTGTTCTGTAACTGGTGAGTTGCCAGTTCAAACCTCCGCTCTGTTTGTCTCAGTTGTTGTACCCATGACCAAGAGATACTTCACTCGCCATGCCCGCTGATGGTGGTCAGAGGACCCAGTGGCATCTACTGTGTGGCAGCCTTACTATTGTAAGCCTACCCCAGGGCAACTGTGGCTACAGTGTAGCTAATCGACATTAGCGTGGGAATGTGTGCGTGAATTAATGAATGACTAAATAAAGTGTAAAGTGCTTTTGAGTTCTCTGGATTTGATGAGGTGTTGTGCAAGTGCAGGTCATTTCTCATATAAGAACAGATGGTCACGCCAAAGGTATAAGAAATTATCCATTATGTTGTTTTCTCCAGTCAATTGCAAATGTTATATTGTATACTGTACTTTATCAATGCAAAAACCCCTCATATAGTTATTAAATATGTCCAATCTTTAAATTTATTTTTTTCTTTTTCTCCATTCTCATAGCATTATCTCGAGTGCCAGCTGAAAGGTTGTTATGTCCCATTTTACATTTTACTGATGAGACATTAGTTCAAATAAATGTTCAATTACAAACAAGTTATGTGGAGTACAATTTTTGAGTGCACAACACCTTGACGCAGATAAAGGACAGCAGCAGAAATGAAGTTAGTCATTTAAAAATAGGAAATTGAAGCTACAATTTGTGCAGGTTTATCAAAGCCAGATAGTAACTGATTAACAAAACATCTGCTGGTGTGCTGGGTCTTAATTTCAGCTGCTACATTCAGATAAGATCATAAATCGGTGTTAACAACATGAAAGCATCCATGTAATGGTTCAGTGGTATATTGGTGAGGGTGATATTTTCTTGGCACACTTTGGGCCTCTTAGTGCTATTTCAGCATCACTTAAACCCCACAGCCAGGCTGAGTATCGTTGAAGACCATATCCTTTCCTTATCTGTCCCTGTATGACCACAGTGTACCCATTTTCTGATGGATACTTACTGTAAGGGCGTTGGTAGAACATGCCTCACTCAGGAACCTTTCCTGTTTTGAGGTTACCCTGCCCAGCCGAGCCGGTGAAGTCGTAATTGCGCTGTACTGTAAGATGCAGTAATTTGATGGATGGCATACAGGAAGGAAGTACCCAAAACACTCTCCATTGTTCACACTAAGAATTTGAGATGGACTGTTTAAGAAATAGTAATAATAAAGCAATACATTTTTTGACTTGGTACATTTCAGGTAAATTACTGGTAAATTTGTTTCTGTCTAAGCACAGGATTTTGTGGATTAAACTAGAAGCTTATAGGAGAAAAGTCAGTGCAGTCATTGCATTCCACCCTGTTCACTGTCGAGTAAATTTGGCATTTGTAGTCCATGTGGCAATTTCTGTCTCGCATCCATCACTTGCTCATCCTGATCTCAGGGAAGCATCAGGGGACAGTTCTAATTTGCTGGTCTAATTAAAAGATAATGGTCAGCATTCACATATGTCAATGAAGCTCATGTGAACACCTTAATCACAAGATAACTACTCTGATGCAATGGAAGCTACTGACGGGGCTACATCGAGTTCATTTTCATCCCGCTGTATGTTAAGTAGCTTAGGAATGATGAACAGCTGAGATTCACTTCAAGGACAAAACAGAGAGTGACCGTTCCGTCAGAGTTATCTGTCTGATAAAAATACCTACTGTGATGTACATTGTTAGATTGCATTAAGATTTTCTACACTAGTTCATGAAATGATGATGAAAAGCGCTGATATCTTGAAGCATCAATGGTCATGCAACATCGTGACAATTATTTCCAAAAAATCTGTTGCAGAGCTTGAGCTTGTGGTGGCTTTAAACAATGAATAAACTCATGCAGCAAAATACCTCCCACATACATGCCCTGTCTGACTAAGCTGTCAATCACCATTTTAGATTTAGAAGCAGAGAAACCACACAATACTTTTTCCTCTGTCAACAAGACTAAGTACATCACTGTTAATTACACAAACCTTTTTTCACACCAATGAACCATGGAGTCAGAATTAATACCCCGCCTGCAGAAAATAGAAGGACAAAGTTTCACTCCTCCTCATATGTTGTTTTGTTTTACTTATTTTTCTATGAACCAGTGTATATCAGTCCTGAATTGCACTTTGCTTCTCTTTGATGACAAAGTGAGGTGACTGGTAGCCTAAGGCTGGCTCTCAATTTTGTATTGACTTGCATGAACTTTGTCAAAAAACAAAACAAAAAAAAAAAACACCAGGAAATTATTTGGAAATGTCACCTTTTCCATGGCATTATGTCCTGGACATAAAAGTTTGACAATGGCTGCATGCTATTTTAGGCATGTCACTGACATCAGGCCTCACTTGCAGCCTTCCTTCAATAACCAATCATGCTGTTTTCTTCCCCTGGCACCTCGTTTTACTCTTTTCTGTTTCTTTGATGGTTCTGTCAGTCATGCAGCCAGCTCAGACAGAGATGATTTTTAACATGCATTCTCAGTTTGAACTGAACAGAAGTCAAAGCGCTATGAAGCTTCAGGTGACCATTTTGTTGTATAAGCATAAACTATTCTTCATTTTAATTTGTCATAAAAAATACTGTAAGTTACCGAAGTCAGCTTTTCACTTCAATACACATAATATAATTTAGATGCTTTCTTTTGATTTTTTTTTTTATGTTTAGGGATTACTTTTATTATTATTTTGTTAGATTGTCATATTCTTTATCCAAAAAAAGTATTATGATAAAACTTTGTTTTATGGTAACAATGATAAAGTCCACCTAATAATGCTTAAAACCCTTAAATTCAGAGTATTGTTAGAAATAGTTATATTTATTCCTTTTTCTTTTTGAGTGCTAATAAATATCAATATATTTAAAAACTATAAATATGGTTATTGAATGCAGTTTAATGGTGCAAATCGCTTATTTTATTGTGTCGATATAATTGTTGTGCCATACAATCACACCCACTCAGTATAGTGCAAAGAATTGTTGTTTTTTTCCGCCAAGCCAGTGCAGTCGTAATTGCACTGACTTACCACTACTTTTTTACTATCACTATAAAAATAGTAGCGTTTTAAAGTTAATATCGCCCACCCTACATCTGAGCTTTCTGTTGGTGCGAAGATGAAGCGTTAGATCAGAGTCTTTATGATGAACTGTGGAATGCCGTGAGAGCTCTGCTGGAGCCACCTGCACATTGTCCAAAAAATAAAAAATCACCCTGTCTTCCTGTCATCATCTTTATGGTTTTTGCCAGTAGTAATACTGTAACTGTCTGGTGACCACGACACTCATGTGCTGAAAAAAATGTTACCTTTGCAGTTTTGTGAAGTACATTTATTTTGATATGGCTCATAACCATCCCACCCTAGTGCAAAACCTTTTTTGAGAAAAATACCATACCAACCATACCAACTTTATTTATAAAGCACTTTAAAAACAACCACAGCTGATACAAAGTGCTGTACATTAAAACACAGCATGTAAATAAAAAAAAAACAACTCATTTTAAAAACAAAACATACAATTTAAAACTAGATCCCGCTGGTGTTAAAAGCCATGTAAAATGAATGAGGTTTTTTGAAATTGGTGCATTTCCATTGAGCAAATACATTTTTGTAATTACAATTGGCACAATTCTATAGTTAATGGAAATGCAGATATAGACTAAACAAAGTTGAACTGATTTTTTTTCTATGGTAATTCTAAACTCTCTGTAACTCAGTAATTTGTGAAACTAATACTGTTCTTTTCAAAAAGAAATACAGTTTGGATTTCAACTTTTCTCAAAAAGGTTGTTAAAATCTCACCTCATCTCATTGCTTGAAAATTAAATCATATCTCATGAGTGGGGTGTATCAATAGAGCTACCTGTGAAAACTGCTAAATATTTTTTGAGAGAAGACATACTAACCAATAATGCAGGATATTAGATAATCCATCTCTCTACAAAAGCATACAAACATTCAAGCCTGGACTGGGAGCAATAACTAATTAATTTATTGTTTTCTAGTACAATAAGAGAGCTGGTGTTTGCCACTTTGTGTATTCACTCAATATTTGGTTTTCACCTTTTCCAAGAAGTGAGGACTATTTTCTGATCAACACAGCTCTTATAGATCGTTTTCATTTTAATTTCACGAACATGAATTTCCATTTGAGCCTTTTGTGCCACCAAATGTTATGAATTAAGGGTTTCATTTCGGGCTCTGAGTGTTTAGTCACAATACCTCACGGTTTATGTCAAGAGAAGTAATAAAAGCATTTGGAGAAATATCCAAATTTAGAGGTGCATCAGAAGAGAGTAATATTTTCTAGAGAGTGGCCTTTTAAAAATGCTTCTTTCTCACCACTTGGTGACCAGAGGACACTGATGGTCACTCCTTCTAAAATAAGCGTATGGATTGAATCTTGCTCTTGTTAATGAACATTCTTATCGCCTACTTGCAGATCAAGATTAATGAGTTGTAATAATGATGCATACCTGTAAAGTGACTTTCACTTGAAGGATATTTAATGAAGCTTCATCCTTCTTTGTCTGCAGCTATACTCTTAATTGGGATGCAGATTGTCTGGGATTATTCATCATAAAATATATCATGTGGCTTGTAGAAGGGAACCATCTAAGAAGATGCCAGCAGCAAATATTAATGCGATTTGAATTAATCTCCATTAAATTACAAAGGCAATGATAAGGGGTCTTAAATCAAAATGATCACCAATTTCATCCAAACTTGATTGTGCTTAGTGTGCAGCAAATGTAATATTGAACTAAAACAATGTTATCTTTAGATCATAAATCACCTCACAAAATTTGGAAGAACAATAACTACAAACTGAATCTATTTAAAGTTGAGAACAAAATGTTGAAACTCACCAAACTGGCTTTGTATAATACCTGGGAGACAAGGGTCAAATAAAAGCATGAATAAAACAGAAAACTGACTAATAATTTCAACATAGAGGACTTCAAATATTTTCTTACCGGTGTAGCTTACTTAAAACCCTCCACACAATCAAAACATTTATTCCGAGCAATGCAGACTTCACAAAAATAAAAAAAGCATAGCAGTTGCATTTTAATTCTATTTTGAGACCAAGAGGGGACAAATTGGGAAGGAATTTGTTGTGACATGAAACTGTAACCTAAATGCAAGCTGAGGTAGGATGCTTGCTGTTTTCAGCCATCCATCCTCCAGTCCAGACATGAGGCTGTTTTTATTTTAATTTTTAAAAAATATATATTTTATGATTGTTTTAGTTTGTCATAAATATTTTAGTTTTGTTGCGCGATGGTAAAAACAGCAAAGAAATGGAGAAATGACCATGCAGTGATACTAACTACCATGTCATTGAACACAGTTTTGTAATTTTTTGTCGCTGGCGTAGTACAGTAGGGAGGAGTGACACTGCTAAATAGGTCTGCTATTGACTCTGTTGTTAAAGTGCAACTAACCCCTCTCAGAAGTTAAACTCAGCACCTGACAAATTTTGAAAATCTCCAGCAAAGTGAGCGGAGCCAAGAGAGACAGTTGAGTGTGGGTATGAGCAGAGGGAGTAAGTTGGGGTGTGATTAGGATGAAAGAATCAATGTTGGCTTATTTACTTTCTTGCTATATTTTTGGATATTTTAAATTCTCTAGGCGCAGGTTTTTCTGAGCATCATAGGTATTGCACTAATCAGTGAAATCTCTATGGAGCAACAAGGAATGGGTTGTCGTGTTTATCAAAATGGCACAGTGAATGATACATGTCCACTCAGGTCCCAGTCTTCACAACACCTCAACACCTACAGACGTACATTTTATTGCGAAATGGGTCGGGTTCGGACAGTGGATGGGGTTGGATGTCTGACTTCGCACTTAAAGGGGCTGTATCAAGTAAAACTGACTGTTTTGAGCTTTAAACTTTTTATGATGTTATTCCCTCAACAAAAAACATAAAGAGGGTTGCCTTGATTCTTTCATGCATGTTTGAGAAATCCTTAATCTCCTATAGCAACTATTCAGCTGTCCAGGTCGCCTGGTTTACCTGTCACCACCTTCAAGGCACAGCTCCTCCTTGGGGTTGAAGTTTCTACCACAGAGCCCCCTCTTCCCTCACGACTTCCCAACTCAGCCCTGTTAGACCTGCCAGCAGCAATTAGCAGACACCTGGTAAAACTGTGCATCAGCTGAGCTCATAAAGCCAGCCACTTCTCAGTGCAACACTGGTAAAATTGTTGTTGTAAGGTTAATAGAGGAGCACTGTTGTGATGACTTCCTGAAGGCAAAGTTTCAGAAAGAGCAGGAGTATTTCAAGGTGTTAAATTAGTAAGTAAAATTTCTTTGAATTCAAATTTGATGTATATAGCCTTTTTATAACTGAATGTACCTGACTATGCTGTAAAATGGCATTTTATTCCTGGGAAAGACATAATGCTGCCCTTTTAGCCCATTTAATCACAGAAGTTGATTGATAGCGCTAAGACTTACCTCCCAGCTCTGACTGGGAGTGCAGGGAGAAAACAGAGGAGCTCAATTACTCCACAGATTCTGCCCCATACCATACTGACACAACATAGTGACAACTTCAACAAATGTGAAAATATGTTTTTCATTAAAGTCACATACTTATTAAAGGCAATAAATTAATACAACTAGCAATTCAGATGAATTAAAAAAAAGAGAAAAAGATAGTGTACCATTTGTTCAATTGTTCATTTGTGAATGAGAGGTGATATATTATACCATTCATTTTTAATTAGAGTTTTCGTTTTGAATTTCAGAACATGTGTTTTGAATGTTTGACTTAATCTTCGTCTTCTGTATAAAATACTCTGGAGTCTCTGTGACCACATGGCATGTAGAAACAGTTGCTGCATGTTGGGAATCATGCAGCAAATCCCCACATGTTCTCATTCTCATAAAGAGAATGCAAATATCCAACTTTAGGCAATCTTTATTTCAGAAGTAAAATCACTATTTGAGTAAAATTCAACATTTGGAGCGAACAACGATCATCCAAAACAAACAGTTTCAAGATGCATATGTAAATCTGGACCTAGCCTATTCTATGGTCAATCAATCAATCAATCAATCAATCAATCAATCAATCAATCAATCAATCAATCAATCAATCAATCAATCAATCAA
>CAEGAF010071171.1:0-23137 GCA_903067075.1 Micropoecilia bifurca | reverse complement strand
CCCCCCCCCCCCCCCCCCCCCCCCCCCCCCCCCCCCCCCCCCCCCCCCCCCCCCCCCCCCCCCCCCTAGTTTTTATACATTTAAAGAAGAAAAGTTTGGATTTTTTTTCCTTTCTAGGCAAAATTGGCTGTTTTCACTCAGTAGATAATTGATGGATGAATCACAAACCATTTCTTTAAAAAAAAAAAAACCGATTCAAAACTTTCCCTTTTTCCACACAGTTAAAGCAGGTGTATGACACTTTTACTGTTTTTGTGAAAACACTGAAGCATCATGAGCTTCTGAGCCAAGTTGGCAAGTAGGTGTGAAGTGTTCAGTGTTCTGAACAGAGCTGAGAGCATCGTGGTTGGTTTATGTAGGCGACTTGTGAAAGGTTGAAGTACATTAAACACACTTTGCAGCCATGTTGTAAAAATGTCCTTTGTTTTCAGGTAAACTGTTGCTCATGGTATTTTCCTCTTTATTTCAGGGGAAACCCTACATGTTTGACAGAGTGTTTCAGTCAAATACAACACAAGAACAAGTCTACAACGCTTGTGCCCAAAAGATTGTAAAAGGTGAGATTTCCACCTTCAGCTAAAGCCGAAACCATTTGAATCGTCATTTCACCGTTTTATTATCGTCCTTTTTCCAAATAGATGTTCTTGAGGGATACAACGGGACAATTTTTGCTTATGGACAGACGTCATCTGGGAAAACGCACACCATGGAGGTAAGAAGTAACTTAATGCTTTCAGGTCGTCACATTTAACATTCTTCTCTTTAAATTGCCTTTGCTTTCTGTTTTTAGGGGAATCTCCATGACACAGACTCAATGGGCATCATCCCCAGGATAGTGCAGGACATTTTCAACTACATCTATTCCATGGATGAAAACCTGGAGTTTCATATTAAAGTAAGGATGTTGTTTTGATGTCATGTTCTTCATGGTTTGGTTTTTCATTTTAAGAAATGACATGCAGTTTTGTTCTGCTGCATCATGTTTCCTGTGTTTCTCAGTTTCTGTTTTTTTTTCTTGCAGCTCATAGTCTAACAAATATTCTCTTGACAAAATATTCAACATTTTTCTGATATTACAAACCCTAAAGTATTTTTTGGGGATTTTATGCAATCGACAAACAGAAATTAACATTTAATTGCAGTTTGCCAAAAGGAAACCAAAATGTAACTTTATGGTCAACATGCAAAACCTTGTGTGTAGCACAAAATGAGCATTGCATGTGGCAGCATCATGCTGTGTGAATAGGATTAATTCAGGGCAGTGGCGTAAGAACAGTTCAGAGGCTATAAAAGATTAAACTGCAGTCGAGGTTCACCTTCCTGCAGGACAACGACTGAAACGTGGAGCTGGACTGAAGCATATTCATGAGTTGGACCGGCTCAAAGTCCAGGCCTACATTTTAATCAGAATCTGTGGCAATACTTTAACATTGATGTTCACAGCTTTTTTCCATCCAAGAACAGGACAGGAGAAGAATAAACTCAGAAATTTTGAGATTAGACTAGAAAAAATGTTGAAATTTCCCAAAGTTGAAAATTTTTGACTTTATGAGCTCAGAAAATGCCTGTTTTTTTTGTCTAGAAAATTCCTTAGATGAATCCAAATGTTCTCTACTTTCTTTGCCAATTTTTTTTTTTTTTTTTAAATTTGGGGCTTAGAAATGTCTTTATTTTTCTAGAAAATCTAAGGTTAAATTGAAAATTTGAGTTTTTTGGTGGCTATTTACACTTTTTTTCTCTAATGGCCCTACTATGCTGTCATATGAATATAAATACACACCATCCAATCAGTTTTTTATGTAAAATGAAAGGCAATCCAGGTTTTCTCTCTTTACACTCCTGTTAAAATGAATCATAATTGAAGGTTATAAAGTAAAAGTTTATTGGTAGTCTTGAAAGTTACTATATCTGAAATAAAATTAAAACAAAATGAAGAAAAAGAATAACTTCATATCATCTCTTGATCTTGTATAATTTTTACAAGATGCAAATGCTTTATCAACAGTAAACAAAACAACCAGTAAGCTTTTGTTTATTCTCTCTGCTGAATAACTAAATAATGTGGCTCTTTCTCTGTTTGCAGGTTTCATATTTTGAAATCTACTTAGACAAAATCCGAGACCTTTTGGATGGTAGGTGAATCCGTCGCCCTTCCTTAATTATTCCAAACTGTGGCAGCAGATGTGACAAAGAAAACTGCCAACGGTGTAAAAATGTTGAAACAGAGTGAATAGTTATTAAAATCACTTGGAGGCAGACAGTTTGAGCAATAAATGCTCTTAATTTTAATTGTCAGTATTCCACGTTTACAACAGGTGGGCTGTTTAAAAGTGTCCATATGTGGCCCTGACTTGAAAACAAGGTGTGAAAATGTTTGGTAGTTTTTTATAAGGTGGAGTTTAGTTGTTTATTTTTAGATTTTATATAAAAACAAACATTCTAGGAAAAGGTCAGAGACTCATAAATGGTGTGCAGATATTTAGAAGAATCAAAGAGAAATGCACTGATGCAATCTGTGTTATAAAACGACTGTTTTTAACTTTCTTTCCAGTGTCAAAGACCAATTTATCAGTGCATGAAGATAAAAACAGAGTTCCCTACGTCAAGGTGAGACCTCCTGTCCTGTGGAACATCTGGTAAAACCACCTAAGGGAGCTGAATAAACTTGTTTTATTTCCCGTTTTGTTTTTTTAAAGGGCTGCACTGAGAGGTTCGTGTGCAGCCCAGAGGAAGTCATGGACACGATTGATGAAGGCAAATCTAACAGACATGTAGCCGTCACAAGTAAGAAGCCATCCTGCTCCTTGCAGCAACTCAAACTGTTTATTTTTAGGCTTATGCGGTTTGATTGCAGGGTGACCTTCTGACCAAAACCATTTCTGCTCCTTAGACATGAACGAGCACAGCTCCAGGAGTCACAGTATCTTCCTGATAAACGTTAAGCAGGAGAACACTCAGACGGAGCAGAAGCTCAGTGGGAAACTCTACCTGGTAGATTTGGCTGGTAGTGAAAAGGTGACAGAAACGTCTGAGATGATCAGCCATATTTGTTGCTCTCCAACTGCGTTGCTTGAGTTTGTGATTAGGTTTGCAGTGTCACTTCTGTGCCTTTGGTTTTTTATGTGGTTTTGGTGTTTTTCTGTGGTCTGCAGGTTAGTAAAACTGGTGCAGAGGGAGCCGTGCTTGATGAAGCCAAGAACATCAACAAGTCTCTGTCATCTCTGGGAAACGTCATCTCTGCGCTGGCTGAAGGAACGGTGAGTCGTTTTGTTTTAATTCACCACAGAGCCTGGAAAAGTCAGGACAACTCAGGAAAACGTATTTCAATTTCCAGATTCCATCCATTCATCCAATCTTTAATCCATCCCTCCATGCAGCCGTCATCCTTCCAGTTTTTGATTTATACATCAATCTGTCCAGTCTATGACCCATCTATTCAGTTTGCATCTGTTCAAACACATGAAACATTGCAGATTCCCAGTTATTGACATTTACAACCTACCTCAGCAATCTGTTGCTTTATGATTTGTTGAACGTGAAGGTAATGGCGGGTAATTTTGTTTTTTAATGCTCAAATGTCCAGAATGTCTTCATCATTGGACTTTGGATAAGATAATTTGAAAGAAAAATGGGTAAAAAGCTTCCTGAAAACGCAGATTTGATCAGTAATACGAACAGTTACTCCATAACCAAATGAACATGTATCTGTTTTGACGTAATTATTCTGAATCTCTTCCACCCTGAGGCAGTGATTTTTATTTAAATTGTTTTTATTTAAATTACATGTTTAACGTCTTAATACGAGTCGTTGCTACTTATAAGAGTGGAAAGAACAGGAGCACAGACCGTTTGCCAGCTGCACAGCCTGGAGCTTGAGTTTCCATGATGAAAACAAACATGTTTTCTGTTTTCTTTGTGCTGAATTTCCATTTCAAGACATCTACAGGTCCTTTGTGTCACAGAAATAACTTTGCGCAGATAAAAACTCTCCTCCTAGCAACGCCTCGCTTGAGCTTTTCTTTCTCATTTCACCCTTTTCACTTTGATCAAGTGTAGGTTTGTTCTGCGGCTCATTCGCTCTGTAAACAACCTGCGGCGAAGATATTTATGACGCTCTGAAACAAATTAGCTATTGTCCAGAGATGTCTCCTTCCCCGCTGAGCAGAATGTGTCGTAAGGATCGATGGCAGCCTGCTGCAGCTTGGCTGTTTTTACTCAAAGTGATCATATATCAGGTGATTTGGTAATGACCAGGTAGTTGTGAGAACAGGAACCTAACCTGCTAAAGCTCAGTGTTTCAGACTGGAACATCTCAGTTCAGGAAATGCCAGCTGTGTTTCAGTTCTTGTTCTCTTTTCTAACTTTGGTTTTTTTCTATTTATAAAGCATAAATGGTATGAATCAGTCATTCAGCTCCGTTACGATACAATCTTCTGTACATGCTTTCAGGCCTACATCCCTTACCGAGACAGCAAGATGACCCGCATCCTGCAGGACTCTCTGGGTGGCAACTGTCGAACCACCATAGTGATCTGCTGCTCACCTTCCTCCTACAACGAGGCTGAAACCAAATCCACCCTGATGTTTGGACAAAGGTAACCCAGAAGAACAGACTGAACAGCTTTACTTTTTGGCCCAAAAGAGTGACTGAATGTTGTCTTTTAATTTGTTTGGAAATCAAGTTTATTTGAATGTCGCATTTCATGGATTGTTCAAAGAGCTCTGCATGTTAAGTACACTTACCAATTATGAATAAACAACATTTTGTAAAACCGCATTAGATATTTCGATTAATTTCAGTTATGAACCCAAATAAACTCCAAGCATGTGGGTTTTTAGCCTTAATTAACAGGAGCTCAGTGTTTCGGCTGATTTGCCGTTTTCTGGAGGTTTGTTCCCCATGTTTTCTAGAAATGTGTTTCAGGTGATGGAGGCTGATTTTGTAATCGTCTTTGTGTCTCTGAAGGTCCATCACTACACCCAGATTTTGAATCTGATGATTAGTTTCTGTAGTAACTGAAGCTGCGATCTGACTTTAGATCATTTCTCTTTAGGAAAACCTCAATATTATGAATTACAGCTTCAAAAACATCTAAAGATAAATTAGTCTTTTTTTATTTTGTTACTTTGTTGTGATTCTAGACTGAAAAACAGCAATCCAACTTTAATTTGAGTATAATTTGGAATTCAGTCTGTAGGAATGCCAGTTAAGGGAATAGTTAACTGGCAGCCCTGCTGTTATTGCTTTATTCTGCTCTCTTTGACCAATAAAACAGCATCTACTCTTTAATTTTTCCCAAGGTTGGACCTTATAAAAAGAGGAATCTTTCTTCATTCCTCTTTGCTCAATCTTTCTCAATCATCCATAATCAAATTTGTATCACGTTTGCTTGTTGTGTAAATGTAACCAATGTTAGAATCACCATACCAGTCGGAATAGTTTAGCAAACTTAAAATGAATTCACTGTTGTAGTGGTTGGAGTAGAAAAGAAAAGTGAGACGCCATGTTTTTTCCAGGATAAATTAGTCTTTTTGTTGCATCATTTATACCCCAGGGAAACTGAAAGATGAGCTTTACTAATTAAAAACTTGCATTATTACAGAAAAGTGTGAAATTTTGCTCTCAAACTGAAAACTATTAGGAGCTTGCCTTGGGATGCCACTTTGCTGATTACATTCATTCCCGTTTCCTGGTTTTTAATTTTTTCTTGCATTTATTTTTTTTCAAACATCCAGAGCGAAGACCATTAAGAACACGGTGACGGTGAACATCGAGCTGACGGCAGAGCAGTGGAAGCAGAAATACGAGAGGGAGAAGGAGAAGAACAAAACTCTGAGGAACACCATCAACTGGCTGGAGAACGAGCTCAACCGCTGGAGAAACGGTGAGGCAGAACCCGCTCCGGTGTCACTGGCTCCGGCCCGAACCGCCTCTCTGCAGACCTCATCGCGTTTCTTTTGTTTGTTTTCTGTTTCCTTTACTCGACACCAGGAGAGAGCGTTCCCCTGGAGGAGCAGTTCGACAAAGAGAAGGCGAACGCCGAGGTGCTTGCTCTGGACAACATCATCAACGAGAAGTCGGCCTCTACGCCCAACGTGCCCGGCGTTCGTCTCACCGACGTAGAGAAGGACAAGTGTGAGGCGGAGCTGACGAAGCTTTACAAACAGCTGGACGATAAGGTGATGTTCTGTAACGTAGATGAATATAGTTTTAGGTTTCCAAACCTCAGGAATCAGCGTTTGGGTTAGTGGTTCAATGAAGGCAAGTATCAGAATAATTGGGATTCAGCTGCAAATGTTGGTGGTTTTCAGGCTCTTATGTTCCCTTTAGTGACAGTTTATTCTTAGACCCTTATATACTGTATATGCTTCAAGTATCACTTAAGTGTTTCCAGGTTGCTTGAAGGGATCTGTTATGTAAAATAAAAAATTGTTGTATTCTACTTCCTTTTGGATCTGTACTGCTTCTAAAAACATCCCAAGCATTAAAATTTGCAGCCATTTTTTTTAGCAGTAAGCAATAAGTTAATGTTTTCTTGGCGTCTACAAAGTGAGCCGTTTCAAACACCTCCTGATCAAGACGCATTCACAGGCACTGTGCCGTTGCCTAGCAACCCCAGCCAAGTCCAGCGGCGTCACCTAGCAACCCAAATGGAATTCCAGCATGTTTGGTCGGCTGGTTTTACTACTGTACAACGGCTGCTGGGAAAGGGAGAAATGAATAGAGCTGCTGATGATGAAGAAGAAAAGCTTTGTTGTGTTATTTATATTAATATTCTTAAAAATGTGTCAAAATCTACTTTGTTAATCTCTTATTCAGCTGATTTTTCTATTTTTTTTTTTTTTTTCTTTCAGATATGGAAAATAATTGCCACTGGTTTTTGTAGTTGGGGGTTGTTGTTAAGTCAGTCTTATAATTTAAATTTGTTTTTTGCCGTTTTTAATATTCAGGATGAGGAAATCAACCAGCAGAGCCAGTTGGTAGAGAAGCTGAAGCAGCAGATGCTCGACCAGGAGGAGGTGAGATCTGGAGGTCCAACAGAAGGGAAGGACAAAATGATCAATGTAGTTTAACAGATACTGGGGGTTTACAGACAACAAGTCAGTGCATTAAACTGAGCTAACATGGGCTTATTTAATGTTCCTGACCTGTAGGAACAGTAAAAATGTTTTATTATTTCTCTCTTACTGAGACGTTTAAAACCTAATGGCCCATGTTGTTCAGCTGCTGGCTTCCTCCCGGCGGGATCACGAGAACCTGCAGGCGGAGCTGAACCGCCTTCAGACGGAGAACGAGGCCTCCAAGGAGGAGGTGAAGGAGGTGCTGCAGGCCCTGGAGGAGCTGGCTGTCAACTACGACCAGAAGAGCCAGGAGGTGGAGGACAAGACCAAGGAGTTCGAGTCCATCAGTGAGGAGCTCAGCCAAAAATCTGTAAGGATGGCAGAGAAAAAGTCACTTCCACAGAAAAACTCATACTGTAAGGCAGAGGTTCCCAAACTTTTTCTCCTGCGCCGCCCCCCCGCCCCCCCCAGTGGTTTACAAACATTTTCTGGGCCCCGTTATGGATTACAAATGGTTGTCTGGTTGAACGACGCGTGGGATGGAGGGGAGAGAGGATTCTTAGAGATTCCCTGCCCCTGGGGGGAATCGACTTCTTTGGGGGCAAAATGAATCTATGTAGCTGAACATGGACGACGTCTGTAGCCTACATGCTACTGCTGGTTTGCTACCATGATTCTAACACACCTGCGTAAAGGCGGCTTGGAAAAACAGGTTACCACATGTTGACAACGGATTAAACAGTTTTAACTAATGATGATAAAAGCGACAGAGGACACAGATATTGGAAGCACCTATTGTATCAAATTGACATGGGAATAACAGAGTTGGCCATTCTAAGGTAAAAACCCAGCGCATACAGCGTTCATGTTTAGTTTTTTTTTCATCCTGCGCCCCCCTGCAGTGGCACGGCGCCCCCTCTATGGGGGGCGCACCACAGTTTGGGAACCTCTGCTGTAAGGTATCGGTGAGTTGTTTTTACTCACCGATACCTTACAGTAACAGAGCTAGATGCTTCATTTATTTATGTATTTACAGTTTATAATTGAACATAAAAGTTTTGAATGAAAAGAAGTTGGAACAAATAAATCTTAGTCAGTTTGTGATTCCATAAGCAACTAAGCAGCGATCAACCAACCATGTAGATGCGTCTTTAAATGTAAAATAGCCAATATGTTTATGTGCAAATAACAAAGAAAATAAAAATATATTTTTTGTGATGATACAGCATGTCACAGACGAACATTTAAAATGTAAGAAACTTTTAAATTGATCTGTCAAAACATCATTTGGTCAGTTTAAGGCTTTTTTAAAAAAATTTGTTTTTTTGAATTGGCACTGCATCTAGTACATCTAGCCACAAATATAACCTGGCATGAAATCTTTAATAATTATCCATGATACTATTATTCACAAGCCTGAAGAAAATATATTTTTCCCTTAAAAAATATATTTTCAATATCTTTCAGTTTCAAACCAAAGTAAACCCTTTTCAGACAATGCAAAGTAAGTGATAAATTCATCAGACATAGCTGAGTATTTCAGCAGTCAGGTAACTTGGTTGATTATTGTCACAAGAAACTGCCGAAAGGTTAAGCTTTAATTCTGACTGGGCCAAATTATTTCTTTTTCAATCACAGTTTCACTATGTGTCAGTCATAAATACACTGCAAAAACAAAAAACCCTACCAGATATTTTTATCTAGTTTCTAGTGCAAATATCTTTGTACACTTGAAATAAGACAAAACTAACTTATAGGTAGCTTTTCAGCAATATACAGGAGCTTGTTTTAAGTGAGGAGTTCCTTACTATTGAAATTTGCTAGTTTCATTGGCAGATTATTTCACTTGTAATGACATTTTTCCTTTGTTATAAGTGAAATAATCTGCCAGGGGAACTGGTACCTTTTTGTCACTATTATATTGCTGAAAATTTACTTGTAAGTTAGTTTTGTTTTTTTTGCAAGTGTAGTAACATATGTAGAAACTAGAGCACAACTGTTTCATGTAGTTTTATAATCTCCTGTTTTCTTGCAGTCCATCTTGTCCTCTCTGGACTCTGAGCTCCAGAAGCTGAAGGAAATGTCCAACCACCAGAAGAAGAGAGTGACTGAGATGATGTCATCTCTGCTCAAAGACTTGGCTGAAATTGGCATCGCTGTGGGCAGCAATGACATCAAGGTACCACGACTGTTCCTGCATTTTTTTCTTTCCTCTCTCATGTTTGACTTTTTCTTCCTTCTGTTTAATTTAACTTCATCCTTTTTGATTCTCGGGGCGACTTCGCAGCAACACGAGGGCGGCAGCGGCCTGATAGACGAGGAGTTCACAGTGGCTCGTCTCTACATCAGCAAGCTGAAGTCGGAGGTGAAGACGATGGTGAAGCGCTGCAAGCAGCTGGAGGGCATCCAGTCCGAGAGCAACAAGAAGATGGACGAGAACGAGAAAGAACTGGCTGCCTGTCAGCTGCGCATTTCCCAGGTATTTAAAACTTTAAGAACGTCTATATTAGGAGTTGCACTAGTCGACTAGTTGATTCTTTTCTCTGCAATGACCGTTTTCTGGGCCAGTCGACTAGTCGCATCTCGTGACAGAACAGATTTTTCCAAGGAAATAAAAGAAGGTGGACTAGGTGAGTTCGCCAGAAAGCTCAAATTGTATAAAAATGTAAATAATTTAACAAAAAGAAACTAAATTACAGCATAGGCCACCGCAATACAGGCGATGCCTGGTTATCGCGGCGCCCCACATATAGAGGCTTCAGCCCGCGGTGGTCAGGAGTCCGACTCCCGTCCTCCAGTCGCTGGACCCATCAGGTGTCTCTCCGCTCCCTTACAGTCAGATTGCTGTCAAATAAACTAGTGCCAAAAAAATCCTTAAAAAAACAGACTACCAGAGTAAAGTGCGACAAGGCGCCATGATGTCAGGCTTTTTTTAACCCCCCAACTGATCAGCGTCACCCTGCGGACTGAAGCTTCAAACCTGGCAGCTTTGCAGTCTTATAAAAATACGGTTTGACTACATCTGTAAACTAAGTCCAGCTTCATCCTGATCTCGTCTGCATGTCGGTTCAGAGCCGAACCGACTCGGTCTTTAGCTGCACATCGGGCGGAAAAGCAGCGGGAAGCTCCGTTGAATTCAACTGTAACCAAACGGGATCCGTTCATAATAAGTTTGGTTTGATGTTCTAAAAGCACCATGTGGTCAGTGTGATAATTTGACTCCTATAGAGTAACTGATGATCCAGAGATCAACAGCACCAGCAGGTGTTTGGAAAAAAAAAAAGTCAGACCGACTTTGTGCAACAAACTCCGCTGCTCACAAAGAATGATGTGTTTATTGCTCTTTTAATTCTACATAATAGACTTAGTTAAAGTGGGAGAAGGATGTCAATATTTGCAGTAAAAATAGCTCATAAAGTCTCCAAGTAGTTGTGATGGGTTTTTGCGTTTAAGTCACTATGACGTCACCACGACTAGTCGACATCGATTCGACTATTATCACGATGTAGTCGACCTTAAAAAATATGTAGCCGTTCAACCCCTAGTCTATATGGAGGTAGAAATACCTCCGTTTCTGAATGTTCTTGATGGTTGCCTTTGTTGTAAGCATGAGGAATGTTGTCTGTCCACAGCATGAGGCTAAAATCAAGTCCCTGACTGAGTATCTCCAGAATGTGGAGCAGAAGAAGAGGCAGCTGGAGGAGAACGTCGACTCGCTCAACGAGGAGCTTGTGAAGCTCAGCGCTCAGGGTACGTCTCTTTATTATCGATTTACGAGATCCTTCAAGACTCTTACTTTTATCTGTCTACAATTAACATCTTAAAATGTCTTAAAGATGCAGTATGCAACTTTTAAAAAGAATTTTAGATATTTGTTAAAACTGGACGGATGATCTGTGAAAAGGTCGACCTCCTGCACCTCTTCCCTGAGTTTTTTTTGAAGAAATGCACGACTCCCGACCAAAAACAACCAATCATAACTAGGAGGAGGGTCTTGGCGCTGTCAATCACTCTCATGTACTCGCTGCTAAATGTGCTAATGGCAAAGAAATAACTTGTAGTTACAGGGAAGCCTTTTATCTGCCGTCATCAGTGGCTATGCTAACTAACCTTAGCATTAACGACATACTACGCTAGCAGGATTGAGTAGCGCCACCGGGAGGTAGATTGACAGCGCTAAGACCCGCCTCCTGGCTCTGATTGGTTGTTTGTAGTTGGTATTGGGAGAAGGCAGGAGTTTCTTTTTCTTCCTCATGCTGTTTTGTCACAACATGGTGACAGTTTTAACAAATAATAAAAATTTATATACAGCAGCTTTACGTTAATTTGAAAAAAACGCAAGTTGGCCTTAAAGGCATTAATCACAGAGTTTAAATTTGGTCTTTACAAGACTTAATCTAGTATATTGTTTGTTTTTTTTTATTGCAAAACTTTTCTGTCTGTCATAAGTTTGAGTTGTAGTGCGTATGCTGTTTATTTATTCTGAGATGATTTTTATTTTTAAAGAAGAGATGATGCTACAAGTTACTAAGACATCGTCATTGTGTTCTGTGACTTGAGACGGTTGAGGCTATCGCTCGTGTAACCTTTTTTACATCTATCATGGGTTAGTGAAACTTTATCCACAGTTGGCGTTAAATTTGCTACGACCTAACAGAATCTGGAGTTAATTAAAGGACCTGGCGTCCAGAGTTATGACTGCTACCAAGTCAGAACTCTGCAGCAGTAGATTTATGGAAACAACACACCTGGTTTTCTATTTTATTATATTAATTATATTATTAGGTACTTGGCAAGGGTTTTTGCTCATAAAATGGTAAAAAAAAAAAGTCAATTAAAACTTTGTCTGTTTCACTGCATTTGATTATTTCAGTATGTTGACCTTTTTTAACCAATGGGAATCTTCTCTTGTACAGAGAAAGTTCATGCAATGGAGAAGGAAAATGAGATCCAGACTGCTAATGAAGTTAAGGTAAGTCTCAATTAAATCACTGCTTTATTGGAACTGAAGTTAAATCTGTGTGTAAAATATCTAAAATTATATTCACATTTGTGTTCAGGAAGCAGTGGAGAAGCAGATCCACTCCCACCGTGAAGCCCACCAGAAACAGATCAGCAGCCTGAGAGACGAGCTGGACAACAAGGAGAAACTCATCACTGAGCTGCAGGAGTAAGACCTCCTTCACTCTTTAATCAAATTCATTGCAGGCTCTGTAATTAATTGAAAACTATATGTCAACAAAATAAGCAACATTTTCAATCCAGTAACCTTTTTTTGCTGCTAAATTATTCAGTAAATGGACATATGAGCTCAACAAAGGGGAAACATTAAGGAAGACCGATTATGCAGAATTCACTTTTTTATATGTTTTTGTTCTTCCATTTGGGTCTGAGGTGGGGCTGTTGTAAACAAATGTTTTAGTAATCGAGTAATCTATTGATTATTTTCACGATTAATCCAGGAATCAGATTTTAAAAAAAAATATATTGTAAATTAAAATATTGGTAAATCTGACATAATACTGGTGTTACTATCGGATATCAATATCAGTCCATTTTTGGCTGCTGGAAAAGACAAATATGTTGTTGAATCACTAGCTAGAAACCACTTGCTGCATTCCTGTTGGTTGTGCAGGAGGCTCTACTAATGCTTTTCAAAGATGTGCACTTGTATAATTACGCATCTGTTTGCTGCGATTTACACGTGTGAGTGTAAACGTTGAGTTGGAAGGGTGTGGCCAGCTGCAACATATTAGTATTTAAGTTGACAAGACGCCCTAAAACAATTGAAACTCAGCAGACGAAAAGCTCATTGTCTAAGAAAGATTTTGTGAAAAAAAAACTGTAATGAACAACCTTTGTTTAACACACAGATCTATTCTAACATGTTCAAGGAAAAATGGTTTATCACCTTTGAAATCTGATATAAATTAATAAGAATTAATGCGTTAACCCTTTTACGCCCAAGTTTTGAGTGTCTGCCTATGTAAATCTTCCTTATTTTAATTGTAATTAGTTCTTTAAATGTCCTGTGAGATGATTTACTTACCCATGTATCCATAACAACCAGAACTTTCAATATCCAGCTAGTTATTTCCGAAATATACCATCTATTAACCGAGTTTCCCCCCCGGATTAATTACACTCTCTGCAGCTGCAGCTGCGAAATTTCCGCATTAACCCGATACTTGCTGGAAAGTGCAACATCTCCTCTTTCAGAAACCGTTGGAATTTTTCAGATGGCGCCACGTGTGGCGGAATTACGGTACTGCAAATTTAGATGTGTCGCCGCCGGCAAGTTCGGGTCTAGAAGGGTAGTTTGTGTCTGCTGGTGCTACTTTACTCAGACAAATATAAAAGGAAGATTAAACTTTAGATTTCCTCATATTGAGTTGAGATGGCGCACTGAGGCAGATGTTTTAATCGTAACTCCGTTTTGTTTCCCCCCCCAGCTTGAACCAGAAGATCATGCTGGAGCAGGAGAGGCTCAAAGTGGAGCACGAGAAGCTGAAGTCCACCGACCAGGACAAGAGCCGCAAGCTGCACGAGCTCACGTAGGTTTCACACGTACAGAAAGCCCAGCTGGGTGCGGATTCATCCGTTTGACTGCTGTTCTGCATGTGACTGCTGACGTTTGACACGCGGTGACCGTTTCTGATGCGCTTCCTGTTGTTCAGGGTGATGCAGGACCGACGGGAGCAGGCCAGGCAGGACCTGAAGGGGCTGGAAGAGACGGTGGTGAGTTCAGTAAAGAGTTGGGCTGCATTACTTCCACTCGCTTTGAGGTTTTACCTAATTTGAGCTTTTTCTGTTGCAGGCAAAAGAGCTGCAGACTCTCCACAACCTGAGGAAACTCTTTGTTCAGGATTTGGCCACCAGAGTGAAGAAGGTGATTATGTTTTATCTTATATGTGTGTGTGGCACTGGTTTATTTAGGGCTGCAACTAATGTTTATTAACGATTAATTGGATTTAAAAAATGTATCACATTCTGCTAATTTTCTATTTAGCATTAGAAACGCATTAAAAGATGCAAGTAAACATAATTTAGTCCCTAACTAATCCATTTAAATAAAGATTTTATTGCTTAAAATGCAATAACAAGCGTTTCTTTACTGAAGATATAATCATTTGTAGGATGATTCTGCAGCTAAAAATACTTCAGTGTGTGATTTTTTTTCATTTAGTCAATTAATAATTGGACAGCAAAAGGTGCTTATGTTTTTTTAACAGAATTTGATGCAGGTGAGCCTGAAAATGGCGCTTGAGTTCTGGGTTTAACATATTTACAGACAAATTAGTTTTCTTATCTTAAATTCAACATATGTATGTATTTTATTTTGGCTTTATTACTCCTTTGAGTGTGTTATTCTTCCAGCATGTGTTTTATTTTAGTTTTTTTTGCATAATCCCGTTAACGATTAATCAATTACTAAACTATTTGGTTATTTCAGTAATCGAATCCGATTAATCATTTCAGCCCCACGGTCGCCGATTTTTATTCATTTGTTGTCTGTAACTCGTACTTTATTTATCTTTTCAGAGTGCGGAGATGGACTCTGACGACACAGGAGGCAGCGCGGCACAAAAACAGAAAATCTCCTTTCTTGAGAACAATCTTGAGCAACTCACCAAGGTTCACAAACAGGTCGGAGTCACCATTTCTTTAAATTCGCTTTCACCTTGGTTGCCACGGTAACCGCTTCTCCGCCGCCCGGTTGGGTTTATTTACCGACCCAATTTTCTTTTTCTGACGGAACCGGATTCGTTTCCCAGCTGGTTCGTGATAATGCAGACCTGCGCTGCGAGCTTCCAAAACTGGAGAAACGTCTTCGCGCTACGGCTGAGCGCGTCAAGGCGCTGGAATCTGCACTGAAGGAGGCCAAGGAGAACGCCGCGCGCGACCGCAAGCGCTACCAGCAGGAGGTGGACCGCATCAAGGAAGCCGTCCGGGCCAAGAACATGGCCCGGAGGGGACACTCGGCCCAGATCGGTCAGTAGGCGGACGGAAAGCGCGTCTATTCAATGTTTTGTGGAGCTGCAATAAAAGACGAATCCGTTCTCGTTCACCCGCTTCCTCCAGCCAAACCCATCCGGCCCGGACAGCCGCCGGCCGCGTCTCCGACACACCCCAACATCAACCGCAGCGGAGGAGGCTTCTACCAGAACAGCCAGCCGGTGGCCATCAGGGGAGGAGGCAGCAAGCCGGACAAGAAGTGAGGGCAGGAGACGTTTTGTTTGCTGTTATTACACATGGATTCCCACACTTACAGCTGCAGTATTTAACTTTTATAAAGCAAGGTATATTTTTGCATATTTGTTGAACTGTCATCATGTCATGACAGTATGAGGCAGATGATCTGTGAAAAGAATAATACTCCTGTCTTCTCCCAGTGCTAGATGGAAACAACCAATCAGAGAGAGGAGGCGGGTCTCAGTGCTGTCAATCATGTGCGCTTCTCATCCTCTTTCTCACTCTCTTCCTATGATAGTTTTCCCCATCAGCAGAGCCTGTCATGAATGCTAATGCTAGTTAGCATAACCACCGATGCAGTCAGGGTGTTGATTGACAGCACTAAGACCCGCCTCCTGGCTGTGATTTGTTGTTTTTTGGTCTTCAGATGGCGGCAGCAGCTCAGAGGAGGTGGAAAAGATTTTCACTGAATATCTGTCTTACAAACTGTCACAACATGGTGGCTGGTTCAGCAAATATAACAAAAGAACATCTTCTAAAAGTTACATACTGAAACTTTAAAGTTTACATTCATGTGCTGCTTTTTGCTGGTTTATCACATAAATACCAAATAAGATACAATGAATGTTTTGTTTGCAACAAAATGAGTAAAAAGTTCAGCAGTGCTTCTTTCAAGCTGCAACAACCAGCAGCTTGTTTTTCATTCTTTAAGTGTGATGTTTTATGGACGCCATCTTGTTTTGTTATTCTCCACAGCTGAAGAGCCACAGAGCAGCAGAATGACACCACAGAAGAAGAGCATCGTCACCCACCTGCCCCCCCCCCCACCACCCGACGACCTGTCATTCCATTAACAGCAAACTGGCGGCGCTGCGGAGCCGCAAAGGCGTTTCGGATTTATGAATATATATATATAAATATTCCCAGCCTGTACAGCTCCTCAAACACTTCCACCCCTCACTCCTCCGGTTCTCTATATGAAAATCTCTCTCTCTCATGGGATATAATAATTTAAATAAATGAAAAGAAACGGTAATTTTAATTTACAAGAAGCAGGATAATATTCTTATTCAGCGAACCAAACGGAGTCTCGATCGCAGCCTTTTTTGTTTTTGTTTTTTTTTTTTTTTTTTTGTTTTTTTTGGCGAGCGAAACCGTGCACGATCTCGAATGTTTAGCTTCGGTTTCGTTTTTGTTTTGCACAGTCTGTCGTCACCCGTCGTCTTCGTGCGAGTAGTTCTGCACTGTGCCAAGCTGAATGTAAACGGTAGCAAGAAAACAAACTCCTAAAAAATAAAAAAAAGGACAAAAAAAGACCAAAAAAATGAAGAAAAGAGCTCGACCTTATAGGCTAACTTCTGTACATTTTATTACGACTTCTGAGTTAACCACAGTTTTCTCTGTATAGATTTTACATGCTTCATAAAGGAGGAAATGAAACTTATTTTGCGTCGAGTAGAAGGTGTCGAACACTACGGTTTCTGTGCTTGTACAGATGTAAAATCGGCACAACTGCACACGTTTCCCCGGAGACAAACCCGCAAGGAAACGGCTAAAAAAAACTTTAAAAAAGAAGGATTTAAAAATAATAAATATAATAATGAAAAAGAAAGGCGTGCAACAGTTGTACTGTAGATGTATTTAACTAAATACCTGTGGAGGCCATTTGTTTTTATCATTAAGTTAAATTAAAACTGTACTTGTTGGTGGCTTCGTTGGAAGGATTTGTGAAATGCAGAGGGATGAAGCGGGAAAACGAGAATGATCCGGTTGACACGGCAAACTTCCACTCTTCCAGCCTACACAACGTTGCTAAATGTCATGTTTTTAACTAATATAAGTGGGTAATCGTTGCTGTTAATAGACTCTATTTATGCATCTCAGCACACAAACTGCAGCCGATCAGGCAGAAATTGAAACTCAATCGTCTCACAATCGTCGTCGTCCAGGAGCTAAAAAAAAAATAATTTCTCTACATGGGTGCCTCACTTCTTCAATCATCTCCTTCCCTACTTTTTCTTGTTTTTTTGTAGATGTAAGACCTGTTTTATGCTGGGTTTTATGTGCTGTTATTGTTCAATAGATGGTGTAGATGTTTGATCGATACGTTTGGGTTGATGGGTTGATGGATCGGATCCTCGCTGCTGATCAGCCAGTCAGGAACAGTGAGGTCAAAGGAAGGAAAAACAAAAATTGCACATTAATTTTATGTCGTCACGTGGGTTAAAAAAAGGGTTTATTTAACTAAAACTAACCAGCGGGTGTATGATTTTTTTTTTTTAGTGTTGTATTTTGTGTATATTTTTTATTTTAGTTTCTACCGCATTTGTTTTTTGTGTTAATCCTTTAAAGCCCCAGTGAATTGGCGAGGAGGCTGAACCCCAGCATGACAACACTAACACCTTGCATAAGTGCAATATACTGTAAGATACACTGTATGTTGGTCAGTTTGCTCCTGCCACTCCTCTGTTTGTTTCTCATTGAAGGCTTCTGTCATCACTAGAAACCTGAAACGGCTTTTTATTACGCTGAGACGAAGGAAATAAAGCTCCTATTCTGTTTAATTACAAAAACAAATGCAAGAATCCTGAATGGAAAGGAAAAAGTGAGCAAATCCAGCTCCAAAGGGAGGATGGTGTCACGTTTAGACAGGAAAGTCAGGTTTTCCTCACACTATTCTGAAAAGAAAACTAATAATAAAATGTAAAAAACACTCCATTATGCGGCTGTTTTAGCTTGGAGGTGTAAAGAAGTTTCCAAAACCCTGTGAAGAGAATAAATGGCTGTTATTGTGTTTCATGACGTGCAGAGAGGAATATCTGGACGTCTGTGATAATCTGGATTACACTGCAAAAAACTCAAAATGTTACATATTTTTGGTCTAGTTTCTAGTTAAAATATTTTAGGACACTTGAAATAACTCAAAATTAATTTAAAAGTAACTATTCAGCAGGATACAGGAGCCTGTTTTAAGTAAATCATTAAAATTCCATTGGCAGATTATTTCACTTATAACAAGAAAAATGAATAATAAGTTAAATAATCTGCCAATGAAACTAGTATATTTCCATCAATATAAAGGAATTTTTGACTTGAAACCAGCTGCTATATCCATATAAAAGTTGCTTATAAGTTTTTTTTCTTGCACTAGGATCTAGACCAAAAATACTTGGTAAGATTTAGTTTTCTGAAGTGTAGATAAAACTTCTCAATCAGTTTATCCTACGATCTTCCACCAAAACCTGGATATGAAATGGGTTGCAGAGATCACTTACGGTGTTTGCCGAAATTACGTTTTTGCATTGATTCTAAATTAAAACAAAAGTGTAGCCTTTTTTTATTACTGTGTAATAGTTGGTCGATTTTTAAAGGACGGTAGTTTGTTTTTTTTGCGGGGGGGTTGGGGGGGTTTGGGTCAGTGGACGCGGTACTGGATCATTCCTGGAGAACTGGGGCACAAGTCTAACGGGGCTCTGATGATATGGACAGAGACGGGAAGTTTAATGAGATCACAGTTTTGGATTGACTGCATGATGTAAATGTATGTGTGATTAAATAATTATGAGGAAATCTGTCACTTTTCCTGTCTGGTTACTACAATGTCAGTTGTCAGAGTTGTCAACAACTTCATGGTTTCTACCTTTTCCTTAAATTGAACAATCTTGTTCAAAACGGAACAGGAAGATGAGTTTATGGGCAAGTTAGTTATATTTGTAAATGAGGTAATTGAGCTTTAAGATAAGAAAATAAAACAAGCTAGCAAAAATTATTACGATACAGTGGAAAAGTAGAAAAATTGACCCTTTATGACCAGTTCTGGTTCTGCTCTGCATCCCCAGAACCAAACATGGAGAAGCAGCATTCAGATTCTATGCACCACAAATCTGGAACAAACGTCCAGAAAACTGCAAAACAGCCGAAACACGGAGTTCTTTTAAATCTAGACTAATAGCCCACATGTTTAGAGTTGCTATTTGAACGATAAATTAAAGATCTTCATACTTGATGTCTAAAATGTGATGTTTGTTTACATTACATTTGTAAACAAATGTAATAATATAATGGTGATAATATTTGGATCACTTTTTGTGTTTTTATGATGTAAAGCACTTTGAATTGCCTTATTGCTGATATTAGCAATACAAATAAACTTGATTAATTATGATGTTCCAGATATGAGTCAAAAGCAACTGAGCAGGTGGGTTTAGCCTGGATTTAAAAGAACTCAGTGTTTCGGCTGTTTTGCAGTTTTTTGGAAGTTTGTTTTAGATTTGTGGAGCATATAACCTGAAAGCTGTTTCTCCATGTTTGGTTCTGGTTCTGGGGATGCAGAGCAGAACCTGAATACCTGAGAGGTCTGGAAGGTTGCTATGACGATTGCAGATTTTTAGTGTATTGTTCAGCCGTTCAGTGATTTATAAAAGGGATTATTTTAAAGTTTTCTGAGTACAGGAAGCCGGTGGACAATTTTTTTAGGTAGACCTATGAAGACAGTTTCACAATGCAACTAAGCTAGTGGATGAGTTTTTCTACTAGACTGACTCCTTTAATCTTAGAAACATTCTTCACGTGTTAGAAGGCTGATTTTGTAACTGTCTTTATGTGATTCTGGAGGTTCACCCAGATTCAGGCTGGATCACTAGTTTCTAGCTGTATTAACTGAAGTTGTGCTGACTGTAGAATCCTGTTTAGGTCCAAAGATGACCAGTTTTGTTTCTGTTCAGTTGGAGAAACTTATGTACGGAAGAGCATTTGGGCCACCAGGAAAAGAAAAAAAAATCTGACTTTAATCTCAGAATTCTGATTGTAATCTCAGAATTCTGAGATTACAATCAGAATTCTGATTTTAACGTCAGAATCTCAGAATTCTGACTTTACAGTCAGAATTCTGAGATTACAGTCAGAATTCTGATTTTAACGTCAGAATCTCAGAATTCTGACTTTAATCTCTGACTTTACAGTCAGAATTCTGAGATTCTGACTTTAAACTCAGAGTCTCAGAATTCTGACTTTAATCAGAATTCTGAGATTACAGTCAGACTGACTTTATGACTTTAAAGTCAGAATTCTGAGATTTAAAGTCAGAATTCTGACTTTCTTACTTTAAAAGTCAGACTTCAGAATTTTGACTTTAATCTTAGAGTTCTGAGATTAAAGTCAGAATTCTGAAATTTAAAGTCAGAATTATGTTTTTTTTTTTTCCCGGTGGCCCTAACGCTCTTCCGTACTTATGGCTTCTCCGTGTTTTGTTTTTAAGAATATATCTAGTACTTGTAGTTTCACATTAGTACCGCCAGAGAGCGTTTATTCCCTGTTTGAGTCTTTAACACCTGAGGGGCTCGAACCATGTGCATTCCTCATAAAGATGCCTCACTCTCACCGTATTTCCGTGACAAATATCTAAAGAGCCTCTCGGATAAAAACACACACTTAGTCAACTGATAATATCTGGATGCGCCTTATCACACAGTGAATAAGTACATCTTAGCACACTGTAAATGAATCATCTTTTCGTTTCCGCGTAAAAGTCTTCACAGTGAAACGTCGTGTGAGTAGACGATCTTTGCTGAAAGGTGGTTGCCGAAGTTGTCAGACGCGGGCGAGAGTCCACGGGAACGGGAACTGTTGTGGATTACCCACCCCGCGCTCACCGAGCAGGGAAGGACGGGATTCTCCGAGAAACTTTTAAACTAAATTCAGAAAAACACAAGCGTTCAGTCGGACACGGTGGCAACTCCGAGGGGGGGAAAGTTTCCCGGGATTTAAGTTCGCCGAGGAGCGCCGGAGTTCGTCGTTCTTTCCCGGAGGACGCGCGAGCGGAGACACGTTCAGGTGCGGATCTTTGGCTGAGACAGTCAGGAACGTTTTAGCCTCAAAGCTAATTAGCTCGGCTAATGTTAGCGACAGATTAAGGGAGGACGGTGGACGTTTGAGACGAAACTTTGCTTTAAAATTCATAAATATGAACTGCAATTAAATCTGCAGCCCTCAAATGAGTTTTCACACTTTGTAAATATAAAAACAGGAGCAGGAAGTGTGATTTTCTCACTATATTTGGCGAACTAGTAACATTAAGTCAAATTAAATAATACAAGTCAAGACATATTTATGTCTTTTTGGAAATTGTTAAACTGAATAAAGCTGTTTAAATCTGTTTTAAAGCAAATATCCATTTATACTCTCTAAAGGTTCAATTTGCATCACAATAAATCTGATTTACTTGCAATTTATAGTGTGTTTTTAATCTCACTTTGACAGTCAAATTATAACAACAAATTCACTTCATAAATCTTAGTTTTACATTTAAATAGTTGGTTGATGGTCAAAACTGGAGCATAAAACCTTCACTTAGAAAAATTATTATTGGTTTTGGCTAAAAATAAGAACAAAGATAATCACAGTTATGTGTTTGTCCTGTCCTTTTTAGTACAGAAAGAACAATATATAGATACACAAATACTTTTTTATCTTATGTATGTCATGTTGCAATCTGTGAGCAGATAAGCGATGTAGACAGTATGTTTGTTTATTTCACTTTGTTGACGTGTATAATCTAAATAATGTCATTAATTAATGGTTATCAGCAACAACAGCAATACTAATATCATATATTGTTATTGGCCCAAATGTTGTATTCATATTTATTATACTTTTTATATAATGTTGCGCTCATTCACTGGGCTGATTCCACTTTCTATTATTTTAGATCTGATCTACCAGTTTGTGTTAATCTTTCCACACTATGACGCATCATAATTTACTTGTGTGAATAAGCTTTAGTTTAATTAAAGTTGAAAAGAACATAAAAAAGTGTTTCAGATTCTTTGATATTTTAGAATCCAGTGAAAATCAGGGAAAGCAAACAAACATGCAAAAAACAAACAAAAAAAAAGTTCTTGCCAATAACCAGAACTAGCTGAATGATCGGTGCATTACTAGATTTGTAGGTTTAAGTTTTCCATAAATCACAGTTTAAACTTTGTCCATCATTGTTTTTCAGTTTTCTTTTCTATTTCTTTTCTATTTCTATTTCTATTAAATAATGCATTATTTGCCATAGATTTATTTAGCACATTTTCCAAAGCATCCCAAGGACACCTGACATTAATGACCATTTTTCCGTTGAGATATTGGTAGAAATAACTGTGTGGGAGGAGAAATGTGGGACGACCTGCTCTGATGCCTCCTCCAGACACGGCCTTCCTGCTTGTGCGCTGGCAGGTTGTGTGTGTTCCCGTTAAGTGGGCTGCAGTGTGACAGAATGTGGTTCTACTCGTCCTAATGAACCTCGGGGACCTGGGTCTCCTGGAAAGTGGTGGTGTGACGGTCCTAACTGGGGCGGTTTGTGCGTAAACAGCTGTTTGGGGAAACTTGGTGCCTATATTTGGTGTGGCTGCATGCAGAGGTCACAGCTGGACTGGCTCCGCTAATTTCTTATGTTCGTCCTTTTCCATCCAGGGTGTCAAAGAAACTTAAAAAGTCTTAAATTCATTTAAAAAGTAATTTGTTCTGACTAATCTAGTAGGGCTGTATAATAATATTGATATCGCGATATATATCGATATTTTCTTTCCTAGAAAAACATCAATATTCATCTGTAAGTATCGTAACATCCCACTGTCACCTTGTTCCCTCACTGCTTGCTTCACCAGGTCATCAGGTTTAGAGTGATTCCTTCAGATGTTCAGGTTTAAAAGGTATCAAACTATTCAGAGCAGGAACTTGGTTCACTTTATTTACTTTACTAATGCATGAAGCTACAGTTTGGACTGTTTCAACTAAAAGAAACATGTTTTCTCACCATTTCTTTGAGTCATTTTGTCCAGCTGTCCACTTTCAGTCTGTGTCCAACCAGAGCAGGTATTGTGTAGTTGGTGCTTTT
>CAEGAF010071161.1:0-25729 GCA_903067075.1 Micropoecilia bifurca | reverse complement strand
TGATATCTAGACATTTTACAATAGGATGCCATATAACATGTTTTATTATCTCACAATGGGGGAAACTCAGATGAAACAGCAAAATGAAACAATCGAAGCTCATAGATTCACACAAAGATAAACAAATGACGGTAACATGCTGAACAATATTGTGTTATTTATAACTGTAATGTGAAATTGAGTGTCTACAAAAAATCCGGCATCTTTTCGTTCACGGCTTGTTTGTATCTTCCATCACTTCCGTGTTGCAGCCAGTTTCAGACGTTGCGCCTTCATTTTTCTTCTCTCTTGCCTCGCTGTTCTGTCCCCGCCCTCAGCCAATCAGTGAACAGCAGCGAAGCTTGCGTCACCAGGGCTGGCCGGGCTCTGCTGACCCTGCTCTGAAGCAGGACCTAAAAAAGCAGCGCCAGCCCGTTTAAAAGGCCGGTGGAAACACACGCAAAGCGTGCGGAGCCGAGCCGGCCGGGTCGGTGGAAAAGGGGCATTAATGTGCCATCCCTGGAGATGAATCAACCACAGCTGCTGAAAATCACCTGGATTATTTCTAAAATCTTTACTCCGAGCAACAGATTTCCTCCCAGCACCAGGGATCCTGAGAGCAGGAAGGCGTTTGAATGGAGGGGCTTCAACTTGAGATGGTGTGGACGCCTGGTCTGGAAGGAGAGACGAGGCACTGACAAGCACTGCAGTTATCAATCATAGGCTGCTCTATTAATTTCATCAAGGCCCCGGTGTCTGCTGACATTAAATGACACGCCGGTTGGTCGATGGCGTCCCTGAGGTGGCAACACGGCCGGCCGCCGCTTTTGAAATGCAAATAAGGCTTTAACCTTAAACAGAGCTGCCTGGCCGAAATTATCTTTCTGCCTCCGAGTCAGGTACCTGCTCGCTCGCTCTCCTCCCCCTCCACCAGCCTGACCCCTGGGGTACAGGAGACGGAAAGAGCATCTTTGGAAGAAGCGACAGATAAAGGCAAAGGTGGCGGAGGGCGGGGAAGAGAGAGGGGGAGTGCTGACACCAGCATTCTGTCCCGGCGAGGAGGCCGAGGGGCGCCGCCGCCGAGCGTGAAGACCGAGATGTCTCAAGGACGGGGAGGCGAGAGGAGGGGAACGGGACGGAAAGAACACGGCAGATCTGAGGAGGCTCACAGCGACCCCGGCTGTAAGGTCGAGGAAACTAGAAGATCTGGAGTCAGCCTGGAGGAAGCGACCCACAGAGTGGACAGAGTATACAGAGTGGTTAGCATTTAGCTGCTATCGTGACACATGGTGGACAAACCCAAAGGTCCTGATGATTCCTGAAGCAGAAGACTCCGGAGACAGAACGGAGGCGGCGAAGGAAGGACGACCAACAAACAAACATGACAACCGTCTCTCTCTCTCTCTCTGTTTTCCATTTTCAGCCTTTGCTGCGTCTCGGTTTCATCCCGTCTCCTGAGCTTTCTGAGCAAAGCAAACTGAGCTCTAACTGGTCACACATCGCCTAAATCCCACTAATAATGTGATCTGTAAACAACACCTTATACACTCAATGCAAAACAGGATCTATGACTCAGCAAGAGACATGGGAATCAACTCAGACACCTTCGTATAGTCTACTTTATTAATTATTCAAGTCAACCTTGGCAAGAAATCGTTAATTAAGAAAGCATATTTCCTCCATTAAACTGAAGTGGTAATGTAAATGTAGTTTAAGCCCAAACCACGTCCTTATGTGGAAAAATATTTTTAAACCATCTTGTAGTACTTCTGTCACTTATTGATATCAATCAATAAACTGCACCAATATTAATTTCTTTTTTTACAGTGGAATACCAGGAATTCAATCCAATCATGGTTTATTTCTAAAGCACTGATTCACCAACAAAAGACAGAAAGTCATCTAAATTCAATATATCTATATTCTAATTGATCCTAGTTATCAATCAGCGCATCAAGCACTGATTGATCAAAGGTTTAAGGAAACTGGTTGACTTGCAGCATTCCTTCAACAGAAAGACAAAAAAAGGCATTTTTAGACTCCAATGCTCATTTCCTGTGAAATATTTAGCATTATTTGGATTAAAAACTATAACCTGTGTTATCTTTGCAGTAGCATTTATACATTTTAAAGAAAAATGAAAAAGCACATAGTTTTTGTGTCATAGTATGCAAATGTCCACAATAAGTACTAGATTGTAGAGCTTTGCATGCATGCTCATGCTCTGAGGCAAGGAGCTGCAGAATGAGGAGCTAAGCCTGTGATGTTAAGCATCGGGGGAGGGGGAAGACACCTGGCTCAGAAACTTAAGTGCTTCCACCAAGTATCATCAACCCCAGATTAAAAGCATGGAGGGGGAATAGTGGGAGGAGAGGGATGCAAAGTGAGGAGGAGGGAGTGATCGCGCATATGACAAGATGGTAGAAGGAAGGGGGGGGGAATCAAGAGAGGACTAGAGGAAGGAGAGGGATCTCTGGGAAATGTGGCTTGTAGAGTACAGATGTAAAGATGCTGGATGGGAAAATACATAGCTGAGCACATAAACCAACACTTTCCTGCTTGACGGGTAATTATAGGATGTTATTTCCTTCGGCAGACGCAGCCGTGATTGGCGACATATGGGCCGAGAATCTTCAGAGATGGATCTTCCCTGTTCTACGCGAGTGTGGAAGTATGGAACGAGGAAATGAATGCAGTTATACACTCACTGACCACTTTATTAGGTACACCCGTCCAACGGCTCATTAACGCAAATGTCAAATCAGGAACTCACATGGAAGCAAATCAATGCATTTAGGAATATAGATGTGGCCAAGATGATCTGCTGTAGTTCAAAGTGAGCATCAGAATGAGGAAGAAAGATGATTTAAGTGACTTTGAAGCTGGCATGGTTGTTGGTGCCGGACGGGCTGGTCTGAACATTTCAGAAACTGCTGATCTACTGGGATTTTCCTGCACAACAACTAGGGTTTACAGAGAATGGTCCCAAAAAAAAGAAAATATCCAGTGAGCGGCAGTTCTGTGGGCACAAAAAAAGTGGACGGTGCGTGTATTTCATATACATTCATTACCTAAAGGGTAATGAGAGGGGGGGCGCTCTCCCATTGTCCAGTGGTCAACGTGCAAGAGACGGGGTAACTCCAGGTCTACAGTCCATCACAACCTGTCATTGTGAACATTTCTGTTCTAATAGCTAAAGAATTGGACACAAAAAATATTTTTGAAACCCTGTTACACATGTTTTGCTCATTTTCATATAAAGAACACTTAACCCCCACAGAACCATTACAGCAACAATCAGCGTCATAAGATACTCCCCCCCACCCACCCATAACCCCCCTCCACCTTAAACCACATAGCCTGATTAGCAGACAATCTCCCCTCAGATGTCTCTCTAGAAGCTCGCCGATGAAGGACCTGCTGATTACTGAACACAAATACCGGCCTGATATCCTCTGTCGACGGCAAACAACAGGATGTGTGCGCCGCAATCTGCACTTTGTGCGTTTCCAGAAATCTGTGTTTTGATTGCGGAACTGACTGCGCGCTCGCCGCTCTTTAAAGGAGACGTCACTCTCAACCCCCCGCTCCACCACTACCACCTCACCCCTCTCAACCCCCCCAGTTTGCCACCACTCCTGGAAATGGTTATTATTATCGTCATCAGCCGAGAACGGAGAGAAATCAGCGCCCTGACAGGCAATCTCTTCTCTTAGCACCACCACTGCAAGAAAGTAGTCGTCCATACAAGAGATCCTACACAGGAATCAGCAGCTTGATGCTTCATTCAACACTTCGCAAAAGGACAAACTAATCTTTATATTTATCTTATCAGAAAGTCTGGATTAATGGTAAGAGACTTTCGAATGTCTTCATTGGTTTCAGGGTGGTTTAAAACCTTTGCACAGAACTAAGTTAGAAATGTAATAAAAAAATCTCTTAATAAGCCAAGCGCTGTAAAAATCGAGATGCTGTGGCTGGCATTTTTTTCAGCGCATTCCCCTCTCTGTCTTTAGGTGCACTTATGTTCATCCTACAGTTGTACTGACAAGAGGAGACTCACAAACTGCCTCTCACACACACGCACACACACGCACGCGCACACACACACACACACACACACACACACACACACACACACACACACACACACACACACACACACACACACACTGGACCCACTACTAATAGGGTTTCAAGTGTTTTCACCCAAAACTCGAGCCGAATAACAACCAGAATCAGCCTGAAGTGCTCCCAGCATCCACAGCCCCACAGCTTCAACTTTTCAGGTCAAAGCTCCAGAGTTTTTGACCTAGAGTTACTTTTATTGGACAAAAATAAAATGTATTCATTTATGACAGATTTCATTATTATTTCTTTTTACAGAGATCTGCCATATTGGAACCCCCCCCAGAAAAACAAGTATAAACGGATACATGATTGGCTAATGGATAGACTAAGGATGAAAAACGGGGAAAAGAATGAGCAGGTGGACAGTTTAATGAATGGATGATTGGATGGATGAATACTGGAATCCAAATATTTTCTTGGCCTAGTTCAAACTTTTCCTGACCCAATTTTTAGTGTGAATGAACATTTATTCCTTCAGTGGCCTGCTTTAAATCTAGCCAATAGGAGAATGAATAAAATCTGGAGATCCAAATATTTTTCCAGATTCTTTGATGGTCATAGTTGTTGGTGAAACTGAATTTCTTCAGAAATGTCAGATCTAATGAGTGCCAAGTCACCAGTCCTTCTGTTCAAATGCAAGTGAGTCAGAAGTTTAACGTTTTAAGTAAAATCCGTTAATTAAGCTACTATCTAAATATATCCACACCAAAGCAATGCAAGATGGGAGGGAACTGCAACTGAATACTTCGCATTATCACAACGAGATACCTAAACACTGTCCCCTAGTGGTCAAAGACACTTGGTAACATTCTTCATCTATTTGTTTTTAGTTTATTCATTTTTTACATTTTGTTTCATTACAACGAGAAGACAGTTTTCAGTTTTTAACTTTTCCTTAGAGACGGGATGGTTCAAAGTAGATGGAAACTCATCAGATTTTCCAGTTAAAAAATAAATAAAAATGCCAAAGGCGCTTTAAAAGGATTCTGAAGAATTTCTCATCTCTGAAGACGTCAAAATATCAGAAAGCATATAAATGGCCGACAGTGATTTTGAACGGTTTTTGAAGGCATTTAAAGGCAAACAGTGGTGGAAAAATACAGCAGAAGAGACAAACTGTGTCATTAAGAGTATTGAAATTCTGCATTTATGGTTGTTCTTTAAAAAATAAAACACACTTAGAGGCTCTCAGTGGCCCTCTGCTAGAATCCAAACGTTTTGATGTAGTCAACAAGGCATCAGGTGAGAAAAGTATGTTTGCTGCCCTCTTCCTCTCTCCAGCTACCCCTCAGTGTCCGTCTTTCTCTCTGTCTCTCTTGGTTAATGAGCTGTGCAAGGCTGCCATCATTCTGTGTAGTCATGTAGCGAGTCAAAGAGGAAGGATGAAAAACTCTCACATAGAGAGACAGAAAACAGGTGAGACAGGCAGAGAAGAGAGCGGGGACATGATGTTTTCCCTCACCTCCTCCCTAATCAGGCCCGTCTCCGCACCAAACACCACCGTGGCAATTAGACCTGACAGTACTCCGACTCCCACAATCCCCACCAGGACTGGATGTTCAAACACTCGAGTAAACGAACAGAGTGGGGGGAACGGGAAAGGAGGAGGAGGAATACCTGAAAACCGGCACAGCATCAAGAAACAAAAAGAGAGATGAAAATAAATCGGCAGGAAAAACTGCCTACATCCCGTCATCCTGCCTGACCAGATGCTTCTGCAAGAAAGTGGTCATGACTGCATGCGGGGCTTCAATCCCAAGAGGGAAGCATAGAACACATACATCTGAGCAGGCTGGCATGAGCAGGAAGCTAATTGAGATAATTACTTTGTTACCTCAGCAGTTATTGCATTTTAATGTGGATTCTAATGATCCAGAGGGGAGGAACGGGACGCCGTTGGCGCCGCCGTTGCTCACCGGCTCTGTTTCGTTCAGACGTTCATATTCGAGGTAATTGGCTCACACTTGTATTCACAAAAGCTTGCACTCTGTTAGCAGGTGAGCGTTAGGAGAACCTATTCTAGGGATTGTGATAACATATTACCAAAATAAATTAAACATTAAATTAAACATAATTTATCTGTTTGTGAGATTTCTTCGTGCAGTGTCTCCAAAAAGTTCAGCTTTTAGTTAAGCTTTCCCAAGTTTAATAATATCTCAAAAATATAGAAACAAAGGAGGAAATATGGAGAGCAGCTGGACACGCCCTCTTCTGGTTCAGCCTATCAACATCCCAGCTGTTCACACTGCACTAAATAATGTCCAACACTTTGGATTTCTGTTAAGACCATCTCTTTGTTGATTTGTCTCTGTTTGGACTCACTCTGATGCAAAAAAGTAAAATCTCTCGACTGTCAAATTTAACCATAATTCCTGCTCTAAGACAATAATAAATTTGCCAATTTTCACAAAACTACACAGTTTTGTTCATGAGACTCGTGTGAAAAGTGCATTAGCTCCAGTGCAGCACAACTTGTGGACACACAACCTCAATAATCAATGCTAACTTCAATGAATTCTGCTCTGCGCAAACAAATCAAAATTGCAAAAAATATTGTCAATTTCTGTCCTGTGAGAGAATATACATAGTTTTAGTCTTCACTGTACTACTGTATTTGCTACAAACATTGTGTAATGAGTATGTGATGTTGGTTGAAGTGAGGTATGGAGTTAACTTCCTGCCAAAATGCTGTAAATCCATAAAACATATTTGATCCAAGAGTCGCATCTCTTTGGGTACATTTCTCATAATTAACCAAATCTAAAATACTTAAACTGATCAAATTTGCTCATTAAAATGTCATACTTATTATTTTTTTTAACTTTGTTCCATTTGTGAAAGCATAAACAAAGCATAATATTATTTATTGAACAAGACCACATGGAACAGTTTCCTATTTGCAAATGTTCTGAGGTAAGTCAAAGCTAAATTACATTATTACAATCTAGAAAAAAACTAAAATATATTTATAAGGTAAAAGCTTCATTTGTTTTGCATAACTTTCAAATTGTAATCAGTTTTAGAAATTTGCATTGACTATCTGTTATTTGCCTTCATATAGTCACCAGACGAGATGAGAACTTTCCTCATGAAATAAAGCCTGGATGGTTACATCATAAGAATATAATCTCCAAAAAGATATTGATAGTTTTCTTCAAAATTGCAAAAAATTTAAATCTTGACTCGTCTCATTTACTTGAGAGCCCTGGAAATTAGTAAGGTTTTAATCTGTGGAGTTTTTTTTATAGTTTTCACCAAGACTCCCTGAACTAGAACTAGAATATATTGCAGAAATATTATAAAGACCGCTTTCAGCTAGAAGTGTCTCAATATACCGGAGATTATGCCATTTTAATTATTTCTAAAACTTGTAGGATTTATAAAAAGTGAATTAGAAAATCATTTTGCTGGAGGAGCTGCTGGTTTGTAAATTATTTCAGTAGAACAATGAAAAAAAAACAGGAATCTTCAGCGAGCAGCAAACTGTCAGCACATATCTGCTGATACGAGTTTTCAGACGTACTTTTCTCTAAAATAACTCACTGCTGACCTTAGAGGGTTAAATCTGAAGGTTCAGTGTCTCGCCCAAGGAGTCCATAATACTTAGCGTGGCTGAAACGTTCTTGGCTGAGGACCAAGGCAGTGCTCAGGCTTTATGGTGGGCAAATCACCAAGCAGGATGCCTTGGTTAGGGGGCACTTTCCTGCATATGCGCATGAGACTGAGTAAAGTGAAGAGCCTCGATCTGGCTGATGAGAGTTCACATATGCGTGTCACCACTGAAGCTTTTAAAGAAGCCATTTGAACCGCACACATCAATGTGCCGGCCCTCTGGAGCAAAGCACAGAAATAACTCCAGATAAATCATTTCCTCTCTGAGCCACTTGCTGCGTTCAAATGCACTCGTGACCTTCAGCTCTGCCTTTTTCTACATCACATAGCCAGGGAATATAAAAGCTTATTAGCTCAGAACATTGTTGATACGTTTGTTCGAAGGCAGTGCACTAATGAGGCGTTGCAGGACGCCGGCGAGCCGCCGACTTTTCCTTTTGGAGATGCTTCTTCCTCGCCAGAGGAGCATAATGCACCGCTAATGGCATCTCCTCTGCAAATGGACAAATGAAAAGAGAGATGAAGTGGAATATTGCTTTACCATATCAAAGGAAGAGGCATCCACAGATTGTGCGGCTGTCTGTTTGCATGTTGATGGGTGAGCGGGAGGGTGGACTCCTGAAGACGTACGAGTGACGGACGCAGAGAGGAGCCGCCGGAGTGGAAGAGAGATAAAGAGGGAATTGGATGGTGGAAACACAGAGGAAGACAAACAAGCCGCATAAATAAAGCGAGAGCTTGACCAAACGACAAATAAACACATTTTAATAAACTCAGGCGTGAGGGACAGACTGAAACAAATGCTCGGGTATATTCCAAAATGCAATTATTATTACAGCCTTACATGCTTTTAGTCACGTTCATGGCAGCATGCGGCGCTTCCGACATTGGATTTTCCACCTTATGTGCTGGTTTCAGCTGCTAATCAGCTGCACAAGAACTCAAATTTATTTAGTAAAAAACGTGAAGCACTCCTGCGGGTTATAGAAACTGGGTTTCAAAAGAACAAGTTTCTGTCCTTTGGAGCCTCACATGGGTTTGGGTTCGCTACCAGATGCTACTGACCCACTGGATTCCCCCAACAGGAAATCAGATCATCCTAATCAGGTAACTCTCCTTTCTTCCAAGAGTCCAGTGTAAGACATGTCTTCTCTATTATTACTACTTTATTTTCTATTTACTGTACTTTGAGGCACTTTAATTGGTTTGTTCAAGATGACAAAAAGAGCAGTTTGTTGCTTTATTTGTCATTTTGGAAGTAAAGGCCTTGCATAAAGATTGTAGTAATACCAGCTTGGATGGGTATGACTGTTTCAGTGTATTTATCTTGGCCTGGAGTTAAACAAGCAGCAGTAAAATGCAAACTGACACTTGAGCCAAAACCATAAAACCTGGCATGAATATTCTCTCCTCTCCGTGACACTTTTCTCTTTCTATCCACCAGGCCTCGGCCTCACCAACTTTCCCTTGTAAAGTCTTCATATCCACTCAATTATTAATGGCTAAACAAAGAGCTGTGAACTCAGATGGGCTGTCAGTAGATTCCCATCTCTCATCTCGGAAGCGTTTAGAAGAGCTGCCTCTGGAAAGCTGGAGGTCAAAAGTAAACCCCTCTGAAAATATACAACTATATGTATTCTGCATAAGACTGGCGGGCCACCAGGCTTTACTTGTGCCTACACCAGGCTTAGCGTTGCTTATTAAATTTTTTTTTTAATGTTTGCATTTTTTTAAGACTTTATAGTTGATGTTCAGATATTAATTTTCCAATCTTCCAATAATACATAATTATCAAGTGATATTTTCAAAATTTCGTGTCAACTTTAAATATTTTTTAACTCAAAAACAGGGCAGGCCGCTGGCTGAATGACTGTCGAGTGCAGCAACCACCAGGCTTAGCATGTTTTCTGGTGGAAACCTTTCTTGAGGGTCAGAACACATATTAATAAAGAGGAGAAATGACTTGAAATTCAAAGAGAAATAGATTAATTTTAATTTCTACTCTAAAGAGACACACCAGACCGGAGAAAACAAATTGAATCAGACTGAAATGTGTGTCATACCCTCATCAGCAGGACAGAACTCCAGCAACTACTTATCAGGTTCATTTCCTTAAAAGTTAACCAGGTCAATCTGTAGAGGTACATCATTCACACCACACTTGTTCAGTCCACCTTAATCCAACTCCAATTTGTCTGCGTAGATAGTATGGTTCATTTGGAGAGGTGTGAATGCCTAACCGAACTCTGGTCTGTTCACAAACCTCGGTCTCTGTTCGGTTGAAGTGAACTCTGGTGTGGTTCAAATGAGTATGTGAATGCCAAGCTGAGTGGAGACCGCTCCATAAGTAGGAAGCAAACTATTGCACAAGGCATTCTGGATAAATACAGCCAAAATGTGTTAGCCTAGCGGTAGTGGGAGAAGTGAATCAAGGGGTTTTGCTAAAAACAAAGGAGAAATTCTCCAAACTCTACTGTCATTTCCTTCATTTTATCTTGGTGCAGCACCCCCACAAGCCAGGAGGGGAGCAAGTTGCTCAAAGGGTTTGGTTTTCAGTGAGAGTGAGAACCACAGCAGCTGGAAACGGAAGAAATGTTGCAGTTTTGGACCCCAATCAAACTGAGTCTGCCAAACTATCAGGTGAGAAAACAGCTTAAATTTTCAAAACTCCTAAATCACCACATCTATCACTTTTCTTTAAACTCTCTACCATCATGGGCAAGACCAAATGCATATGTGTACCTCAAGAGCAGATAATAGATCTAGAGAAGGCTGGAATGTTCATCGATATAATCAGCAAGAAGTTCAGTGAGATCAAATAAAATCCGTCATCCTGAGTCTGAAACTTTTTTGAAAATCCTCACCATCAAATGATTATAAGGAAGGTGAAGATTCAGTTCACAACCACGGTGGAACAATGTCTTGGGATTCTGAAGGAATTTAGAAAAACCAGAAGGCAAAGAAAAGCCAAATGATCCAGAGATGGTTTGAGTGAAAAGGCTGTGATCATATGAGGTAAGAATCTGGAGACTAGAGTATGAAAACGAGTTCAAATTAATAAAAGGGAGAAAAAGATGATTGGGGTCAAGTACCATCAAATCTTGGACAAGAACCTTCTATTATCACTGCGAATGAGTTCTGGATGGGTCCAAAACAAAGGAGAAGCAATACGTTGACCTAACCACACTTCAGATCTCAATCCTACAAAAAAATTGAGGAGTGACTTCTAGTTTCGAGTTGATCTTTCAACACAAAAAATTAAACAACTAGAAAAAATGTAAAACTGCTTGTTACTTTTTAATAAACTCTTTCACCCTGTCTTAGGGCTGCCACTGTGCGACTCATCAACTGAGTGACAACTAGTACTTTTTGACATACAACACATGGCGCTAAAGTGAGCAGAGACATGGACTCCAGCCTTGGATGTGTTTTGCGGATGTCTCTATACTTCTGAAAGGAACGGGTCTGAAAGGGACGGATGGACGCAGCGCTGTGGTGCCTGGGCCGATGACCGGATGCAGCCAGCGTGGGCTGTTTGATAGAAAATCATTAGGACGTTTTGATCCACGCTGGATGCCGCCGACGTCCGTCAACCAACTCAAACTGAGGAGAACTAGGACGCCCAGCCAACAATCACACACACCAGCCACAGAGACGGAAAAACACAGTTCCCCTAAGCTGTGCACACACAACTCCATCAAGCTGTGACATACATCTCTGACTTGTTAAGGTACTATTTGTCAGCTGCTCCTGGAGTGGCTCTGTGACTCTGGCACTAATTGCCACTGGTGCTAAATTTAGTAAGAGAGATATGAGTCCTTTTGATCAGAAGCACTAAATCTTAGGGAAAAAGAAAACGGCACTCAGCCTCGCAGGCAAGTTTACCCGCCTCTTCCGCGCTCTCCCCCATCTTCCTGTCACTGGGGAATAGGTGAACTATTCCATATGTCAGCCTTGTCAATCAGCAGCAGAAATATGGGAAATGCTGCCCCCCTTCCTACCCAGCATCCCTTCTTCTCTCCCTCCGTCTCTCCAACCAAAGATTCTGCCTAGATGTTGTTTGTCTCCACAAGAATTTTGTATGCGCCTATTAATTTTCATGACATCACGGGTGGTTTAGAACCTCCAAAGGCAAAAAAAAAAAAAAAAGAGTATTAATCAAACCATCTCAGCTGGGAATTTTAATTGTAGTAATAATCAATCATAATGAATGAGGCAAAGGTTTGTTGACAATCTCTGTAAATGAGATTCAGAGAAATTCTGCTTGTTGGACATTAATTAAAGCATTTGTAAGGTTGGAGAGGCCATTTTTACCTTTCAGTAGGAGATGAACAGCAAAATGCAAGTCAGGTCCGACCTGCAGGACAGGAACATCCAAGTGTAGCATACCTCATAAAAACAACAATAATTAAAAAAAAACTAAAAACCAGCTGTAGACTGAAGCAGCTGTAGCCTCTGCAACGTCTTAACAAGAAACTGTAGCACCTCAATTGGGAGAAAACAAGAAAAGCTGGGAATAAATGTCATGTCCGCCTTTCTGCCCCTTTACATCCCCTCCACCTTAGGTCTGGACTTTGACTAGGCCATTCTCACACATGAAGTAAAGCACCTACAACATGACGCTGATCATTGCACCAGCCTCTGACCGACTGGCAGTAGGTTAGGCGTTGTGTTGTTCCAAAAAGAAAGACATTCTTTTAGCATTTAGGTTACATTAGTTGCTAATACTTGTCTGAAATTTTACAGCAAACCTAGAGGGATGTACTCACAGTACAGGCCAAAGTTTTCAGACCAAAACCAGAATATTAAAATGATGCCAAGTATCTGAACATTTAGCCCAAAGTGGAAATGGTTAGTTTGAACTGAAGCAATTCCCTTGAACATTTTTCAGAAAACAACTAATCCTATGCAATTTTGACCAAAGTGTGCAAAAAACCCCAAACAAATAAACAAAAAAAGCAATCCCATAAAAGCTCTGTAAAATGCCCAAAAAGTTTAACGTTCCTCCTTGAAAATGAATGCTTCGTCTAATCAGTGGCTTTGTCATTGGCCATCAATTCAGCTGCTGTCTGGTTTTTGATTGATTGAACAAACACTATCATAATTCACAAACTTTTAGCTGTTTGCTAAGCTGTTGGTGCCAGTCGTGGCAATGAAAGATCAACTTCATCTTCAGCAAATAGCTCTATTTTGCTCGAGCAAAGCCAATAAATATCCCGTTTTAATGCTGCGATGGCATCTAGAAGGCTCTTATTTTAATTGCTGCCTTTTATATAATGTGAGCGAATGGTTAATAATAATGGTCTTTTGTGGGAAGATTGATCTCCTTAAGAAGAACATCCATAATAAAAGGACACAAATCATATTAAAAGCATCGTCTAAACATGACGCACAAAGGCCAAGGACACAACGAGGAACTGCAGCCGTTATTCTCAACGGGTTACGTAACGGCATATTTCATGAAGCAAACAACATGCAAAACATGAAAAGTAACAAAATAGTTCAGTTATAGATAATTTGAGGTCTACGTCTATAAATTAAGCTTTATTTTTAGCTTCTGGTTAGGAGTTTTGTGTCCTTAAAGGGAAGTAAATAAACTTTGTTGTTTAATATCAGTGTAAGAGTGGAATATTGTGACATTTGTTTTTGAACAATTTCTATATTCTGTTGACGGACATGAACTCTATGTCCATCATGAGTATCAATATAATATACTCGTGGTAATACTCTATAGTAGAGTGGGCATTATTTAGGACTAATGTTTAGTGAGTTGACCTGGGATCATAATCAGATCATATCTTGGTGATAAATGCAGAATTTATCTTCAGACCAAGTCATGTATTTTTTTTATCTGTCAGTGTGTATGTAAATGTGTTCTAACAATCCAGCTCTTCTCTCCTTTATTATCTTTCAACTGAAAATCTGTTTATGACTTATCAATGCGGATCCGGTCTGTGTTCTAGTGTTGAAACCCCCCACGGTTCCAGAGAGCGCCACACACTTCGGTTCCTGACTCATAACACGAGGAAGGAAAACCAACCAGCTATGAAACACGCTCGGTCCGACACGCCATGCAGAACGTATACAAACATGGCTTTGATTATTCTCTGTGGACTGAGTGATTTCATTCTCCAGTGGGCAGGAAGCAAGTGGAAACAGGAAGTAGAGGCCAGCTCCACTTTTCCTCCTCAGCTCTGATGATCCTATTGGATGTCTCTAGATCCGTAATGTTCACCGCACTGTATTGTTCTGGGACTCACCCTTTTTTCATTGAAATATCATCAATATTCCTGTCTTTCATCTCGTTTTCAAACAGAAAAGTAGCACTAAGCTAATTATGTAAACCTTTTCTCTGCAGGTGCTGGGATGATGATTTAGAAGCTTTTTCTAGGCTCTTGCATTCTGCTTTCAGGATAAACTGGCCTTGTTGGTTTTCTTTCTAATTTGCTTAAGAAATTACTTTCATAGTGTTCATCCTCTGCACAAGGTGGCAAATGTTCAATCTGGTGTTCTGGTGGGATTTGAAGGGGAAAAGGCAAAAATCAAGAGACAAAGTTTAAAAGAGCTTCTGAAAAATCTATATTGATCGACGACTTTCAAAATTTCAACACAATCCTATCTCAGAAGGAAAATCTGCACAAACCAGGATACATTTATTTGTTTTATGACTTGAGCTATGAAAATGCAATAACAGTTTAACTATAGAAAAGCTTAACCTTAGCTTTGACGTCGATAAAAGTGCTGGTGTTGAAATGTTGAAGCCCATACCTTCAGACACAATGTGTAAGTGTGTGTAGCGCTGCAGTCGGGTGATGTAACACTTTGAGGGACCCAGAAATCGCCTCCTGATGAAACCCCGTCATGGAGCCTAGAAATCCTCGGCAGACTTTTATCACGGCTGCGGATCTACCTGTCTGTCTGTTCTCATCAGCTGCACCGCTGGCAGGCCGTCTTACGGGGGAGGTGGGGGGCCTCCAACGTGCGTCGGCCTAACTCTGCCTGTCACCAGCAGATAACTGACACCGCCCGGCTGCTCAGGCCCACTGCACCAAGGCCGCTACAGGAAGAAAATCCAGGCTGCAGGGATTGAGGGGAAAAAAACCCTCTCTCAATATTGTCACGAGAAATGTTTAAGTGGGAGTGAAGGAAACATTGATGCAAGACCTTTATGCGGGTCTTATCTATGCATCTGACACTCTGGACTGCTGCTGCAGACCCCCACATGGTGCAGGGGATGAGGGTACATTACGTCCTCATGGGGGCTGGGGCAGTTCTGGGAGCAAGTGTACAGAGTTCCTCATCAACACAACATGCATCCGGCAGACAGAACAAATTACACTGCCACCTACCCCTTCCTTTCTCAACCCCCCGACAGCCAACCACACTGCGGTGCCGTGCCAGCGAGGCCTCTTCTGCAGAGAAAGCCAGGGCCTGATTATACGCCTGGTGGTGTTTATTTCCACCTGTGAGCCCCCTGCTTTATCACATCATCAACACCCCAACCCAAACAGGGCCTACAGCTTGAGACGTTTCAGAGAATCAGAGCGATTCGTCGGCTTTAGGTCGATAGATGGATGGCTGCTGCGGCCGTTCAGAGACTGCTTTTCAGGAAAGAAAACTCTACAAACAGAGAACGCTTTGAATCCACAGAGCCACTCGTTTGAGCAAGTGGTGAATGTCCGTTCTCATGTAGCCGGCCTCAGTTAGCATGTTAGCATAAAATCCCAGCACAGCTTCTGTTTAGGTTTGAGAAGTTTCACCGAACAATGTTTTCTGGAAAGTACATATCTTTGAAGAAAACTCAACAACTCAGACCAACTGTTTCACTTAGTGCAAGATTCAGGCTGGCTCTACTGGTCTGAACTGATTTTCCAAGACAGAATCTATTTGGTTTCTACAGCCAGAGATACAGCAGAAATTTAAACCTCTGGTACAGAGAAGTTGACCCTGGCGGACCACGACCCACAGTCTGGAGCGTAATATTGGCGGTTTGACCGAAAACATTAATAAAAATAAATGAATCAGAGTCTTATTATGGTCCAGTCAAAGTCCAGACCTCCTCCTACTGAAATATTGCTAACTGAAGTCAGCTAAATTAAAATAATTAGGTGTGAGACGCGTCCAGAATTCATATAAAACCAGTTTTATCATCTCTCTAAAGTAGGACAGCTTCACTCCTTATTGTTGTTGACATGTTTTTCTGCTGCTTCAATACGTCGTTTTCATCTGTTAAAAATATGTTTATTGAAAGGCAAATGATTTGTCTTTTTAAAGATGAATTGAATAAATAGTGTTTTAAAAGGATAATCAACAAAAAAGGATGCTATTTATTTTAAAAAAATAGAGAGAGAGATGATAAACAGATTGAATTTCAAAGTGCTCCTTTGGTTGCAGTTTGAAGTATCGCACACTGGTTCATTTGCAGTTAATTACATTTCCACCCAGTAGCTGTTTTCCTCCATTCAGTCCTCTTTACATGTGTGGCTTTTTGATGGTGTTAAAAATACATCTCCAAGAACAAAATAACACCTTTTTGGGAATCTTTGGTCCAAACAGAAGCTGCTGCTGCTACGGTGAAACAAGGCACATCTGCACGGCAGACTGTCCTCGTGCCAAGTGCGAAGTAACAGTCATTAAAAGTGACAAATACCTGATTTTAAAGGCAACGGGAGCAACATGTGTTGGGAAGACATGTGGGATGGGGATGGTGAGACAGAGACTTGTGAAAAATGCAAAAGCTTTGTTTGGTAAGCGAAGAAGTGAAGCGAGAGGAAGGATATCACAGTTTCTGCCCCACATCTGTACGTTCACTGCAATACGCGAGCAGTAAAGCTTTTATTTTGAAGTCTTGCCAAAGCGCTTGCATTTAAAATCAGGATTTCCTATGCACGTTTTGAGCGTATCTGATTAGAAGAAGAATAAAACAAGATTTTAGTGCCATATGATTCATTTTGAGAGATAGGAATATCTGACGAAGGAAAAATGCAGAAGTCCTTTTCATCTAAATACTCCAGCAGCAAAACAGCCACATAGCATGACACTGTCACCACCATGCATGGTGACTCTATGTTCACTCTGCAGCCTGAAGTGACCCAATTCCGATTTCTTTGACGTAATGCGACTTGTGTCCGATCTTTTCATGACAGTCTCAACAACACAGATCGGATTCTTTTCAAATGCGGCTCAGGCCACCTGGGTATCCAACTCAAATGTGTCCTAACGTCACTGTTACTCAACAAACGTCACTATTCTGCATCCTAATATGTAAAAGCCTCAAGAATGACAACAACCATGACGGACTATAATGAGGATTAAGTTGTTGATATGCTGGCTAAACACTGAGTTTAATAAGTGATGCTAACTCTAACCAGCATGTGGCAATATTTCTTACTTCTACTAATGCTGCTTCAGCCTTACTTTTGTTCAAGTTATCGTCTGTGAGCGATGTGACGAGCAACAAAAGTCAAGCTATTTAAGCTCTTTTAAGAATCGGAGTAATTGTGTATCTGAAATATTCAGGTGTGATTTCACGTAAAAGGGAAAACAAAAGGAATCTGGAAAGGAGCCAAAAACTCACTAGCAGCAGTGAGTTACAAGATGTAGAAAGATGTCTATTTGTAGAAATTTGACCCTGGTTGAATTTAAAACAAATTCAAAGTTTTTCCCCTCAAAGAAAACTTCCTTTAATGTCTCTTGAAATCTTCCAGAAGGCAGCAGACACTAAAAAAAAAAAAAAAAGAGCAGGAAAACCCTTTAAAGTTGCTCAACAAAAGGCATTGCAGGTTAACGGGACAAAAATGATTATGGCATTAATGTAATACATTTTAATAATACATCTGAGTCTAGTGCATTTTCAAAGTGGACTCCTGATCCAATTTGTATTACACGTGAGTAACACGTTCATTCATCTTTTAATTACATATCATTACTGAGTCATACTGATAACAATGGATTAGCTGCTGTAGAGTGTAACTAATTGCTAGACACCCTCAGTACGAGTTAATCAAGAGTTTTCCACTAAGGAATCATCACGCTGTAATCTAATATACCGGAATGTTCTGTTCTGGAGTTGGCTACTTCCCACTGCTCTGCTCTCCTCTGCATGTAATATTCATGACAGCCAGTTGTTCCCTCTCCTCTCCCCACCAGGTGGGAGAGCAGGCAGGCGTCTCCCGACAAAAAAACCCCTCACTGCTGCTTTTTATAGACTCCTCACTTAACGGTTAAAGCTGTCCCTGGGTTCCTCTTAGCTATTGTAATCCATACACAATAGCCGCACATTTAATGGGAAAGATGCCGGCAATAAAGCGGAGGGTGCATTTTGCAGGGAGCAATTTAGCCTTCAAACAATATGCCAAGGTTGGGCTTCTTGGGACAAAACGGCTGTTGTGTTGTTGGGAGTGAATGCGGGACGCAGTCATTACGCTTTCGGCTTGATGACGGCAAAATGAAAAGAGAGGGAGGGAATGAAAGTCGTCAAGCCTTGGATGCATTGAATTTCTAAAAGGTGCGGATAGCTCGCAGTTTTCTTGAAGTCAGCGCAATGTCCAGCAGCTTTCCCTAATCTTGGACACATTTAAGGATGAAAACACCTGGATTCGAGCGGAAGCACTGCAAGCTTCCCAGATGCACATTACCTCCCATCCGACAATATAAAGCAATCATTCCCACCTCACCGGGACAATTACCGTACAACACGCCTCCCCTGAGCTCCACCAGGTACTCCGAGAAGAAAGTTGACTTTTTTTGTTAATAGCGACAATGGCGTCTTCTTCCCTCCATTTCCTCCAGGTGATAAGATGCGCTAGAGTAAGAGTGGAAACACACTGGGATGATGTGGCAGCATGCTGCTAAACCACTTCCTGTCCACAGCAAGCGCCAACGATTGGCAGTTTCCCAACAGTTGAGGCTGTTGTTTCTGGTGCAGTGCCAAAAGTTTTAACCCAAGACTTTCTTGCCTCCAAGAAAAATCTCTCTGTGCTAGGTTCTCTAGAATTTATGAGTGCACTTTATCAAATATTTATATTACTGGATTTTGGTGAAGCTTGGTCACTTTTGACCTCGCAATCATCAAATTAGAAAACCATCAATATGACATACAACATTTTCAGGAAAATGGTGGACAGAATGTTGAGTCTCAGCAAACACCAACCAGTCAACCCAATGCTACGCCCTCGTGAGTCTTCTTCTCTTTCCGTCTTCCCATTCGCAGACTGTAGGGGTTTAATTTAATGCTAGGTCTACCTTTGTCCACATAATAGTTTCATTTCTTCTGATAATTTTTTGCACAATGTTTAGAAATGTATTTATTGGAATTCTTGAACGCTCATCCAGAGCAGATGTGTGTTCAGCCACTGCTTTTAGAAAAGAAGACCTGGCTCATACAGCCTAAGCTCTAATATCATCCCAAAGGTTGAGACCAGCAGTTCTGCTGGTTGAGATCAGGACTTTATCCAAGCTAGTCCAGTTCTTCCACACCAAACTCGCTTATCTGTCGCTATATACCTTTGCCGCTATGCGCAGAAACATTAAAAGAGAAAATGACCATCTGCAAACTGTTCCCACTAGCTGGGAGCATGAAATTGTCCCAAATGCCTTATGTTAAAACCTTAAGGTTGCCTGAAAAACAGACTCACACCATAGTCCCCTAATTGCCCAAAGTTTAAACTTGAAACAATCCAGTCAGCAGCTGTAGTCAGAAGCACTGTTCTTCTGGCTACAGCCAAGCCCAATGTCATCCACAGACAGATACAGCACAACTTATCACTCATGAGAACATCTCCACTGCTCAATAGTCCAGAGGTTGTGTACTTTGCACTACTGCACCCATCTTACTGATGTAGGGCTGTGAAATGTGCTTGGCAATGGAAGCCCATTCCAAGAAGCCCTCTATGCCCTGTTCTTCAGCAGATCTCAAGGCCACTCAAAGTTTGGTGATCTGTGGCTATTGATTCTGCAGATAGTTGCCGGCCTCTGTGAACTATGCACTTCTGTTGACCCTGCTCTGGATATTTTCATTGCATACGACTTTATGGCTGAGCAATTGAATAAAGTAAGTTAGTAGATTTATGTAGTAGCACTGCTGCAAAGGTAGTTGCTACAAGAAGTTAGGGAAGTAGCAGTTTAGGACTCCTACGGTTTAAAAAGTTGGCAGATTGTCGTGAGAATAATAAATAAAACTGCTGAAAGTCAATCTCTTCTTGTGGTTAATTAGCATTAGCAATGTTGCAGGAAAACAGAAAAAGGGAAGCTTAAAACTGTCACAACACTTCAAATGTGTTGTATTTTTGAGATGTTAGCTGTTATATAACTTTCTTAGCTGTGTTAATATTATAGAAAAAAAAATTAAAAGAACTGATGCAAAATCTCATCGTTCTTGCTGAATCTGGTTTTATCATAACCAACGTTTTACTTCAAACAAATAACCAGACTTGTCTACATCTACTGACTTAAACAGGCAGCCTGTTGATTTGTCTGAACACTGCTGCCACCTAGTGACTGGAGGCTTGTTTGACAGTTAGGCATAAATAAAGACAATAAAGTCCTGCTTCCAAAACTTGTCAAAACTGCCCACCGTGGGTAGATGATGCATTTTATGTTATGGAATCACTTTGAGTTAAAATCCTGTTTTCTGTAAGTCAATATGCTTTATCTTTAATTTTTGTTGTAGCTTTAACTAAAGTAGGTAAAAACGCGGTGTATTTTCTGATAACACAGCACCCAAAGATTTGCTACACCTATCCTCTTCTCGATATGTAGGTCAAAGTGAAGTTCCTCTGAATGCTCTATTGTTGTGAAAGCCAGCAAAAAAAGCATCCAGAGTCCAAAGAAAATCTTTTAATAAAATGCTTTCTGAAGGTTGCGAGTAGGTTGAGCTCCCTGGAAGCAACACGTAAAAGAAGGAAGGAAGGAATGATAATGGAAGATAGGTTTCAAAAGAAGCATCCCAGAATCCTGGAAAACGCAGATAGCTGGAGTTTATTATAATCAGGGGGGTATCAGCATCTCAGCTTGTCATTAATAATGACACAGCTCACTGCTAAATACATCTCCACTGTTAATTACCAGAGGCCATGTCTGTTAAATATCAGATTCCTTCCTCTAAATAGTGGGCAGTTCTTCCTCGCAGTCTCATCTGTCACTGTAAATGTCATCACTTTATTCTCTGGTTGGCCACTGTGACAGGCCCCACTTTGAGGCCCACTTTATCTCCTTTGCCGTCCATTCTTCCCGTTTACAAAGATCCCTCCACCCTTGTCTCCCCCTCCCCCCCCACCCCCCTGTCCCCGATCTACTCCACCACTCAGTGCTGTATCCGTTTTCCACACATGGCAAATGATTGCCCCGGTGAAGGTATTTTCTGTTTCAATCTTACATTTTCCCAAGGGTGAACAAAAAAAAAAAAAAAAAGAAAAGAAAAAAGAGGGGTGGGGGAGAACCAGCTTTCTGCAGCTGGTTTCACTGAGAAAATTGTTCGGAATTGCCTCATTCCAGGGCAGATTAGCGAATGCATACAATCCTGGGCTAAGTGCTATTGTGCGCCACAATTTGACCATTATACTTTGTCTTTTCCATTTAGAGAACCCCTACCCAATTAAAGTAATACAGCCCTTCCAATACCTGCTCCCAATTAAATCTGGGCGGTATTACCTGCCTTGATAGAGCTGGTCGTGACTCCTCAAAACTCACTTGCATTCATTAGGCCTATTCAACGTGACGGAGCTGATGACAACGATTCAAGTTGTTCTCCCTCCAGCCCTCCCCCTTGCCACTCTTCTCTCCATTTCCAAGGGGCTCTCACTTTCTTTCTGTCGTTTTTTTGTCACTTCTCTCAGGACCAGAAAACCTGCCGCTCACTCAGAGGACTCGGGACAGAAAGGAAGGAGGGTCATTCCGTCTCCCCTCCTTTCTGACACATTTTCTCGGCTGCCTCTGGTTTTTGTTTCCCAGGTAGCGAGTTTTTTTTTTCCAGTTCATTGTGCCTTTTTCAAACCCTTCGTCCATGCTGCTCGGTTGGCACCGTTTTAAAGCCCTGCTGTTTAAAAAAAAAAAAAAGAAAGAGCTTGTCCAGGCCACTGACTCGATTGACAATTTCAGAGTGTAAAAGAAAAAAAGTCCACAGAAGCCGGAGCTGGAGGGGCAACGGGGGAGTGAGGTGGAGGGGGGAGCCGTCAGAATGACATCTCCGCTGTCTAAGCCCATAACCACCAGGTGTTTGTAGCCTTTGTGGAGAGATCTGTCATATCCAACTGTTCCGACTGAACTCACGGCTCTGGCAAAAAAGTTTTCCGCCTCCCTCTTTTCACTGTCACTTTTTATAAGGCTGCAGTTATAATGAACCACCCAAACAGTGGTGGAGGGAGTCTTTGAATGTACAAAACGCTCCTACTGTAGACCGTAAACTGGACTCACTCATTTCTCTCTTGTGCTACTATGTTGCTATTCTGTGCTTTGGGTTACTGGAGGTCCATACACGTATCTATACAGGATACGTGGAGAGGTAGGGGAGGGGGGGGCTGGTGTCCATCTCTACCGGACACACCCTGGACAGGTTGCAGCACATCTCACATAAGATTATTGCAATATGTAATCATTTAGATACAAAATTGAAGTGAACTCAGTCTCCTTAAGACTTTATTCACAGGATCACCCTTTTATTACCTAGGGTTTTCCAGAGAAAACAGAAACAGACAGTTTATTGGTTTACAGAGTAACTATGACTCTCTTAAGGGGGTGAATAGAGCTTCTCTCAGCTGCGGCCGTGAAACGGTGGAGTCACTAGTCTGATTGATTTATGATAACTGAATGGAGTCTGCCTCTTAAATGGCAGGTTAGTGCTGTTACTGTTACAGCATATTACTGTTCTTGCTCTGGTTTCCTGGAGTGCAAAGCATCAGAAACATCTTTGATAGAAGTCAGTAACATTTCCTGTCATTTGCTTTTAAATTTCCTCAGACTGGCCATGATGTTTTGGTTTTTCATAAATTCTAGCATACTTCATGTTGTCAGATGGGTACTATTTAAATGGCTTGTAGGTTTGGGAGTAATCAGGCCTGGTTGTACCTTGTAAAGTTTAGGCCAGTTGTCCAAACGACATGATTCATCAAGGTTTCTGTACGAGGATGACGGTGGTTCCTGCAACTCATCCAGCCTACAGACCACGACCCAACCAGCACCACTCACTTCTCTGCCAGATAGTCAATAATTAGGAATTCTTAAAGTTACTTCTTGATGTGGGACTAAAGGGACAACCAGTGTATTTTAAGGCTTTATGCATGTCTTTAGGGGAAATTCTCAAATGCAGAGTTAAAGGTCTGATCTCAGTGAACATGCGTCAATAAACCCAACCGACAATAAACCCTCCTCGATAAAATGTGCTTTTTCGTTTCTCTCTCAGTGACATTTCAAGATAATGCAGCTGAACATGAGACCAGAAGAGGTTTCCAGGTTGAGTGACATTCTTTGGATCTCTGAAACATTGTGGGCTCTCATTTCCCAAGGGAATCAAATCAACTTTCTGAGGCTGGTGGAAATTCACCTTTTTAGAACAAGATGGCTCCTGTTCCAGATAGAACTGATGATGAGGGAATGAGTCTCAGTCATCCCTAGTCTTGTGGACTTTAGCCACTTTTAATTCTATGTTCTTGTAATAACTCTATAGTTTCTAGGAGTCTTTTTTTCAGCCAGACAGTCAGACTGAAACAAAGTCGGTTTCCATGTTCCGACCTTAGGAGCCTCTGAACCCGGGGGATTGCTCCCCTTTGATATACCAAATCAAAGATCCTGCTCTGCCAACTCAAGGCTGTTTTGTTGCTCTCCTTGTTGTCTCTCTCTTCCTCCCCCGTGTCCATGTTGAAAGGGAAATTGGCCGTGACTTTCGTTCTCGCCGCTCACATAAAAGAGAACCGGTCCACCTTTCCTCACCTTGGGGAAGGTTCTCGCGGCGACGCCGGCAGGATGTTTGACATGCGGCAGAAATAATGAGGCAATGGGAAGAAGTACTTAAACGACGAGTAAATAAAATATCCGAGCTGCCCTCTGCGTTCTCCTCCCTGAGCCGCGCAGCTTGGCTGCTTTGATGCCCGTCGGACTCAGAAGACACATGAATGTATGCAACCACTTAGCAAACGCAGAGAACGGAGAGGAAACCGGATGGGAGACACAGATAAAGCACCGGCTAAATTCAGACCACATGCTCCAGCAAACGCAGCCACTGCAGGCTATTTCTAGTCACGGTAGCTTTATGTAACGCAGAGAACCCAGCGATGAAGATGGACTCCATTCAGACATATTTACTCTGAACACTCATTGAGAAACTGAAGCCTTTTCTTTACTTCTTAACAGTTTGGCTGCTGCAGCTCAGGGCTGTCCACTAACAAGAAGAAAACCCTTTTCAAGAACTTTTTGATTGATTTGACAGATCTGTCTCTGTGATTGACAGACACAAAAACTGACAGCTAATCAATGGGTTGATTTAACTGTGAATTTCCTGTGAATGAATCTCACAATTGAAGCGGAGAAAGGAGATTATTAACCTGATGGTCTATCCTTCTCTTTTCAATGCCACCTATTGTCTGAAGGAAATGGTTCATAAAATTTTAACCCAACGGTTATTAAACGAGTGGCAGAAATAAAATGCGTCTCCTCATTTTATTTCTAAGGTTGTAATGAACCTGGGAGTCAAACCACTAAACCCCTTCAGGGTAAAAAACCTATTTTGTCACTTCCTGTTAAATCCCCGACCTTTTTCTTGTCGTTTTTAACCACATACCGAGTCTGAGGTCAGGATTAGTCCATGTAGTTCCTCTGCAGATGTTAGCAGCTAGCTGGAACTAGCGCGGACTGACACCAACCCGGCCAGCTTTTAATTAATTTTCCCCAGACAGTGGAGCAGTGACCCTGTGAAAGAGGACGAAGCACACACGACTAATCAGTCTGAGCCCCATGACATCACTCCAGGACCTGCCAAATAGCCCAAACAGGGTAGGAGGGGGCACAGGTAGTTTACCGTGGGTACAAAGCACCAATTTATCACTATAAGCAAACGCTAACCTGGGAGCGCTGCCCCCGGCAGAATTAATTGGCCCTCTCCCTGTCTGTGAAGTGTCTGGCCTTGTTTAAAAAGACAGCCTGCCCCAGAGACCCCCCCGCACCCCCCCCCCCCCCCCCCATTCCCAAGAAGCCGCCATTGGCTAACTGATAACCATGGAAACGCCTGCTCTGCATAGCCAGGAAGTGCTTGTTCAGGAAAATTCGGAGAAAGTTGTGGTGTTTCCACAGTGGGCCGGTCTAGAGGAAATGAAAGGGGTTTCTGTCTGGTTTTAAGAGTGGCGGCTGAAAGCAGACCCCCCCACTCCATCCCACCTCTCACCCCATCACTCCCCCTCCGTCTCCCCATTGAGTCGGGACTGGACTGTATCTGGCGGCCCATCCACGGTGTCTGCTTTCCTGGCCCAGCAGCAGGAATGAATCGGCCCAGCAAGTAAAAGACACTGATAAGAGAGCCTTTCAGGGCTTTGTGTGTGTGGGCTAACGCCCCCCACACCCTCGTCCCCCCCCAGGACCGGGCCCGACGCAGATGAACCTGGACGACCCTTGGCAGCGACAGACCTCCCAGTCTTCCTCAACCAAACATGAGTAGCCTCAGCCATCGCTATGGAAACGAGGCCTGCTGTCCCATCAGACACAAGCCCGTCTGAGTCGAGGAGCAGGAAGTGACAGCAGTTTGTTAAAGCAGCAGGTTTCTGTTGCTCAGGGTGTCAGATGATTGACAGAAACAGATTCTTTCACCAAACCAGATGAGTGAAGCCTAATAGAGGAATAATAATAATAATAATCCATCCATCCATTTTCTTTGCACCCTTGTCCCTTGGAGGGGTCGGGAGGGTTGCTGGTGCCTCTCCAGCTGACGTTCCGGGCGAGAGGCGGGGTCACCCTGGACAGGTCGCCAGTCTGTCGCAGGGCAACACAGAGACATACAGGACAAACAACCATGCACACCTAGGGA